>VZRU01009755.1:213357-224361 GCA_013398155.1 Pedionomus torquatus | reverse complement strand
CCTCCCCGGAGCTTTCTCTTTTCCAGGCTGAGCTTTTTCTTTTCCAGGCTGAAAAGAGCAGTAGCCAAAAAAATAGACATGACTACGAGAAGAGGTGTACCTTTGGTGTTATTATCACTTACGCTCTTTTGAGAGTCCCAGCAAAATGCCCTGCTCTTCGTACTGTTTACGCTGTGCCAGAGCAAAAGTTAGAATTGTTCCATTTAACTGTAGAGTTTGGATTACTGTTGAGTGAAATTTGCACAGATTAATTTGGGAGTAGTTTGCCTTTGCATCTGCATCAGTGGCATTTGTCAGATTAATCCCTGTGGGCCAGTGAACATGGAAGTTTAGGAACTCTAAGCTGTTGAGGCACAGGAGCAGGGAAGCACTTACTGGCTGGGAGCAGAGCTGAACAATGCATCCTTACAGCTCTCTGCAGAACCCTTCTCTCTGATAGCAGCTCACCTATTTCCACCTTCCAGCAGTCTTTAGGAAAAGCTCCTGTCCCGCAGTTTAAAAAAATAAAGAAATACCAAACAGGAGGTTAAAATGATTTGCCTATATTTTTTTTATCTGCTTTTTTCTCCTTTTTTAGTCTTGTTTAAACTTCACCAAGTCACCTTTTTGAACATGCCTTGAGCCCCAGTGAGTGAGATGGAACTAGAACCTTGCTATTTTTGGAGATAAAAGCTGTTGTTCTCACTAACTCGAATGCCAATGAACCAAGATTGAGACATTTGTATCAAGGTCATGAAAGTTGCTGGGCGTGGGTTTAGAGAAGCTATTTTCTCAGAAAGGTGTCATGCCAGGAGAAACACAAATGATTGGATGTGACTTTTACTTTGTTTCCTTAGACTCTTTGTTTCTGGAAAAATGTTGAAGTATAGACATCGTATAAGGAAGTAATAAATGACAGCTTTTCTTCCCACATCCGTTTTACACTGATCACTTTATCGGTTTTACCACCTTTGACCAAGCCAAGGACTCACTCTCTCTCCCCTGCTTTGCCACTTCCCTGCCGTGTCGTGCAGGCACTGATGCAAATGCTGTCCTCGATAGAAACACTTGTGTAGGTAAGGCAGGTTAATGAACTTATAGCTGCAGCCATGTGCTCCCCTAGGGCTGCCGGAGAGCAGCAGCTCTTCTCTGGCTGACTCTGTAGCTTTGTAGTACTTTGTCTCTCTGAAAGAGGCCTTCTGCGAGACAGCATGTACCTGAGTGCTAGGGCAGTCCTCTGCACTGCGGTGGGTTCCCTTTCCTGCCAGCCTCCCACACAGCTGCAAGAGATGCACATCAAACGTGAACTACAGTGTTCAGACACAGACTACAGCCAATGACAGAGAATTAAAACAGTCAGCAACTTGAGAGAGGGACTTTTGCTTCACAGTAGCGTAGGAAAGCCCCTTATCGCATGCTATATACTGTATAGTGTATAGTGACCAAGTAAAGATGCAAGTCAGACTCTGTGTGTTCTATCATATGTTCTTTATGTGCTGCTTTCCTGGCTGCTGAAGTACCCAGCCCCTGTTAGATACAAGCGGCAATTAATGATGCGAGATCTGCAGGACAGAGAGAAAGCAGGGGCAGGCAGAGCCTACTGCTGCTCAGGCCAGCTCGTCAGGAGAAGGTTCAACAGCATGCAAGCAGTGTCTGCTGCAAGGTCCTCTGGAGCAGCCTACTCAAGGCAGATCATGTCAGTAATCCAATGTGGGGGGAAAATAACTGTTCTCCTGCTACGCTGGCTGTCTGACAGCTGGTGCTCAGGCTGGGCCTTCCTCCTCCTGCCTGCCCAGTGGTGTGGACTTGGATGACCCATTCTCATACAGCCACTGCTGAATCAATGACTCAAGGGCTCATAGTTGGCAGAGGATAGGATGATGCAACCTAAAGTAAAAAGCTTATTTTCACAGAAAGAAGACAGCTTTCATTTAAAAAATTCTGGATATTTTGGAGAGTCCCTCAAAAGAGACTGTTTTCTAGAGTCAGATGGTGGAAAGGGGAAAGGCCTGATTCTTGGAATGAATTGGAAGGAGCTGTTGAGTTTGAGTTGAAGCATATGTTGAGGAATGAAATATGCTGGAAAACTTCAGACTTGAGTTGCTCTGTGATGGAGTTTGTAGGTCTGCCTGTAAGAGCATTCAGAGTCTTGATAGGTAGAAAGGGAAGGTTTCTTAGCAAAGTGAAGTTAATAGAGGGTCTCTCTGGAGGCCTTTAAGGGCACCTGTCTTGTTTGGCAATACAGAGGAAATTAAGCACTTCAGTTTAGGAGGACAGTTTCACAGGTCGCCTAGAATTTAGATTAAGTGCAGGTACTTAAATTAGGAATGCTGGATCACAGCCAGAACTCTTTCTTAGTTGGTTTAAATGGAGGGAAGTTACAAATGCATTAGAGCCTGGCTTGTAGAAAATTAGTTTGTGTGCATGACCTTTTCAACCCTGTGAAGATCTTATTCTCATCTCATTGTTCCTCTTCCTCATTTCCCCCACCCAGGGATGGATGCTAAAGACTGGAGGTTACGAATTCACAATCTTGATAGTGAAATCTTGTTTGGCTAGTTACTTTTCTGTGTTATTTTCTTGGACTTGGAGAATGGAAAGATGTTTTTTTTCTTCTCACTAAGTGTCCTCCAGTGCTCGACAGCTCTGACTGGAGTTGTGGATCAGACATGTAAATGCTTGCTCTAAATAATTCCAGGATGCACATGTTGCTGCTGCTCTTAAATATTTGATATAACTTAATTTGTCACTGGAGCAGAAGCACTAAAACTTTTCTAAGCAGGGGCTTTGCTTTCGGTGTGCTGTTACAAAGTATGGTATACATTTACGTGGTATGTAAATAGAAGATGAATAGTGATAACTACAATCACAACAAATAATGGCACTCATCCAGCAGGGAATTACATTTTATTACTGGCTCAGTACTGTGTTGGTGAAATAATCTCTGCTAACATTTTTGTAGGAGCCTTACATTCAAAACCAAAGGTCTATGCTTTTTAAATCTATTCTCTCAGCTCTTGCTGCATCCATTGAAGAGTATTGCTAGAGAGCGTAATGGTTTCTGCATACTGATCGGAGAGTGATAACTGCTTCTTCTGTCAACCTGTGACTTAGAAAATCCATGACAAATTGGGTTTTACGACCGGATATTCATCGCCCCTGAGGTGTGGAAAATGTTTAATGGGGCATTTAGGCAGCTATCAAAGCAGGCTGTTTTACGTTAAATGTTAATTTCTTTCTGCAAAACTCAAGAGGAGGAGAGAAGTGAGTTTGATGTGGGCAGTGTGTTTCATACAATTGCCAAAATATGCTCCTTTATTCCTCCCCTCTGTCAACCCACCAGTAAAAGTAATTCCAGCCTTGGAGAGAAAAGATACAGCATAGTTAAAAAATCCACATACGGGCACAGCAGATCCCACTCATGACCTGTAAAATAGCCACAGGATGACTTCCCCTGCAACAGCTTCACTTCTTAGGTGCCTTATTTTGCTGGCAACACCAGTCTCTGGCGAGTTGGGTTTATCTGGTGATTATCTCCCACTGCCACCCGAATAGACCAGAGCATCTTCATGTCCCAAAATGTGCTGGCAGGGTAAGACATTTCTTACCAGAAGATACAAGCTTCTCATCTCTTCCAGAGCACAAATGTCACTAGGTATGATTCAAAAGGAGACTACCTGGGATTGCTCAGTTTCCTCTTTGAGTGAGCTTGGTGTACTGAAAGTGGAAAGCAGAAAGTAGCGGCCTGAATCTGTTGGTGAAGTCAGTGTTCCCTCCTTGAGTTTCAGAGAGGTGCAGCTCTGTCCATATGACTGTGTCTTTGTCCTTCGGTTTGGGCCAGGCTGGCAGTGAGTGAATTTACTGAGAGACGTAGTATTAGCTCTTGTATTAGACTGATAGAGAGTAATTTCATTGAGTGGCAGAGCTGATCCCAGTAGCAAGGGATGTCTGTGCTAATCTTCTGAGATTTAGCCAACTGCAATGCTCAGGAGAACCCAACTACAGTCTGTCCAACTATATGCATGCGGTTTATTTATTGTTCAGTGTTGGGAAAACTTTCAAAGTGCCTGAGCTTCACTACTGAAAAAGAAAAATGCTTTCCTCTTATTACTAAGCTCTTTCATTTGTAGAGGATGTCATGAGAGCAGTTGTAGGCCGTTTCACATGCCTCTGGCTAACTGCCAAAGAAGATACTGTTAATCTCCACTGAAAGACCTGGGGATCTCCCCAGATTAATTTTTGCAGATATGTGCTTCACTCTGGAGAGACAGTGTAGCTTGTGTTAAACATACCACAGCCCAGAAGTATAGGTGGCTACTTGTGCACAAATCCACTTGCTCTCACATGTCAGTACTATCTTGAGACCATGATTATTGCTAGAGGTGGCCAAAAGGAGAATAAAGTATCTACTTGATTCTGTCAGAATACGTTTGCAAATATATATACTATGCAAGAGGAAAGACTATCATGTACTTTTCCACTCGGCCCAATATTGTGATTTCAGATTGCACCTTCCCTGTGCCAGTGGAACTGAAAACCAGAATTGAAAACCCTGACAACCAAGCTGTAAATCAATGGTTTAGGAAACTGCTTATTAGTTGGCATGGCATAACTTAGCCAGGGCATTCCTCCTGCTAGCAGAGCAGTCCTCCAGAAGTACTTATAGGAGTAGCTGTCTCGAGCTCTGTCTGGGTGGCCTTAATTTTACTATGGTAGTGTTGGAGGACTCAAGGGAATAAAGACTTAAATAACTTCTTGTGATTTTTCCTTGCTCCTTCTGAATAATGTTGGCTGATACGGAAGATGAAAATACAGGAAGAGGCTCCCTGGGCAGGACTTGCTCAGTCATCTCATCCAGACTTACACAACTCATATGGACAGGCAGGCTGCCTACCTTGACACAGAAGCAGGAGATTGTGAGTGCCAAATCTCCACTTGCTGTGTAATTCAGGATGCTCCCCATTTGCTGTGGTCTAAGTGGTGCCTCTCCTCTCCCTCTGCAGCACTAGGCCTTTTGGCTATGTGGACCTTTGTGTACATAAGCAGTAAGGCTGAAGATGATCAGAGGGACAGAGCACCTCTCCTATGAGGACAGGCTGAGGGAGCTGGGGCTGTTCAGCCTGGAGAAGGCTCCGGGGAGACCTTATAGCAGCCTTCCAGTATGTGAAGGGAGCCTACAGGAGAGCTGGAGAGGGACTCTTTGTCAGGAAGTGTAGTGACAGAAAAAACAGGTAATGGGTTTAAATTGGAAGAGGGGAGATTTAGGTTAGGTTTTAGAAAGAAATTCTTTCCTGTGTGGGTGGTGAGGATGCCCCATCCCTGGAAGTGTTCAAGTCCAGGCTGGATGGGGCTTTGAGCAACCTGCTCTAGTGGGTGTCCCTGCCCATGGCAGGGGAGTTGGAACTCAGTGTTCTTTAAGATCCCTTCCAACTCTAACCATTCTACGAATCTGTAATTCTAAGGCTAATGCAGCTGTCAAGCCAGAAGCATGACTTCAGGGTTATGCCCAGTTTACAGGATTTATGCCATGCAGGCTTGTTTTAGCAACCACATATATTGAGAGCAATTAAATTAATTAAAAGCAGAATGGTTTGTTTTACTTCACATAGTTGGAGAGGCAAACCATTTTCCATGGCTTACCTTCAGCTTCAGTGTTTTCTCTTGGTCATTGACACTAATGCAACTATGTTAGTGGCCAGTCATTGTACTCAAAAGAGAACCACAGCAGAAACACAATCTAAACCCTGCAGCAGTACTCTGCCTGACCTTGTCTCACCAGGATGTGGAAGCAAGACGGTGGGAATCTCCACACGCTGGGCCAGGGAGAGCATATTTCAGTGAATGGCGTCATCATCAAGTGAGGAGCTGACTTAATGCTAAAAGCCAGGACACTGACCTCTTACTGATAATTTTGCATAGGCAGTAGCTTCCTCTGATATATGCCAAGAGCAAAAGTTGACCTACTTCCAAAATGCAACCATAATGCAAACGTCTGAAAGACTCTAGTCTAGCTTTTTCTAGGTAGGTGCTTGTGGTGGTATGGAGGGGAGAAGATGTGCAGAGGGTGTAACAGTGACATCCTGTTCCAGGAGCTTGAGTGGCCCTAATATTGAGCTCAACTGAGGAAATGTACAAATGTATCTTTGATCATGAAAGATTGATAAAGTAAACCTTAGATATAGTTTGAGGAAGGTGACCTGCATGTTTCTGAACAAATTGGTTTAAACTTTGCTGCATGTCAGGAAGTGGGAATGAGGAGGGTTCAGAAGAAGAGCTTTCAGTGCACGCAAGTTGTAAGATGAGAGAAACAACTTTGTATCTTTTACTATTTCTAGTATACAGCCTGTCCATAGAAAGCTGCTAGTGACCCAGTTCATTGGGTGTTGTCCTGTGGACTGCGGAGGCTATCTAACCTTTATGAACTGGCGAAGTGCCACCTAGTTCTTTGCTCCCATAGGAGCAATGTTATATTCCATTTCAAGAGCAGTGCAGGTGAAGATCTCTACTGTGGTTAGTCTACATCCTTAAGGCCACGTTGCACATCGAACACATGTCTTGAACTAGCAAGGCATGAGTTTTCAGGGGCAAGGTGTGCATTTTCGGTGTAGGAAACATCTGTCATCTCTGGTATTTTATTACGTTTTTATTCTTGTCTGGTCACAGTTTCTCTAGAATGACAAATAGGCCAGTCTCTCCAGTGCAGCAGCCAACATTTGCATCATGCCCAGTCATTTCATAAACCCAGACTCTGCTGGAGATTTGTTATAATAGGCATGGAGGTTACTTGTTTTGTTTTTATGTTCTGGTTGCCTGGAAATACTGACCTACTTCAAGGAAGAGTTTAAATGTTTGACTGACAGCTGCACTCCAGTTCTTATATATGTGCTGCTATTATATTAACACTGAGGGTGTGAACATTATTGCAGAATATTTGTTGTTCCTGTAGTTTTGATGGAGGTTTTCATTTTGACTTTTTGGAGAGAAAGTTCATTATGAAGTGACAGCATTTGCAACTGTAGCTCTTTATCTTTGTATGTTACCTTATGCCTGCTAGGCCTTTTCTAGGTTGCGCAGCCATATAACTATATGCTTGCCCCTTGTTTGTTCACCTTCCTGCCTTCCAGTAACAACCTGAACATGCCCGTTTTGACTATGTTAGTGGATTTTGTTTGTTCACTAACAAGTTGTTGTGAAATCTCCCAAAATACTGAGGCTAACACACAAGGTGCTGAACAGCACAGTTACCTAAATACAATTGAGGGCATGTTCAGGATCTCCCAAAATCCAGATGTGGAATAAGGTGCCTCAGAAGAGATGCCAGTGGACAAATTTTAGCAGGCAGATTTAGTAGCCAAGCCCTTAAAGATGAAGTACAATAAGTTCAAAAGTGCATTAGAGAGATGTAATATATTTTGGGCAAAAGTGGATTATGAAAAATCAAATCGAATTCACCCAAGTCTGATCTTGCAATTGTAGGGCATTTTTTTTGTGGGCCCACATTTATATTTGTGGGTTCAGATGCTTTCTGTATTTTCTTTTTCTCCTTTCCTAGAATTCCCATGTTCTCATTGTCAGCTTCCCCATTGCTGTAGTTCCCTCTTTGCTGTACACGTGCAACACTGTCAAGCTGAAGCTTGATTTTATACAATTTAGCAGAATAAAGGCATATCTGGGTTTTATCTGCACACTTGAGAGCATTTTGGTCTCCCTTCCTTCGCTGTCCTATGTTCATATTTTATCAGAGATCCTTGGATAGCGGTGCCTGTCTACGGATAGACAAGTTGATTTGCATCTTAACTGTTCTGCATATGCCGTTAGCTGCCTTCCCTGTAAACAGTAGTGAGCGGGTAATTGTAGCTGGCTGGCAGGAAGCCCATTCAAGTGCTAATTAGGTTTTCTCTGACCTGACAAGGGTATTTCCTGAAGGAGTCTGTCAGGTTCTTTCTGGGACAGAAGGTGAGATTTCTTTCACGTTTCTTTTAGCTAAAAGGTATGGGTCCGGTCTGACCGAGTCACCTATGCTTGTGCCACCATCAGTGAAGAGCACTGAACACTTCCATGGGGAGGAGGAAACCTTTCCAGTTTCAGTCACTTACCTTAGGTTAGTTTGAATCAGAAGGCCCTTGCCTCTCTCCAGTGATGATACAGGTGAAGCTAAACTAGATGACTAGCCGATACAGCTAAGTTCAGATAAGATTAATCTCATTAGTAAACTTAGAGGGAATGGATTTTCATTCCTGTTAATGCTCCGTATGAATTTTGGACTGTAGATAGCCTGTCCTGCTCAATATATTTAGTGATTTATTTAAGAACAACACTTCGGGATCACAGACCCAAGTATGTTCACCTGCCAGGTGAAGGGCTTATCCCAGTAACTACTTTTTCATTTCCTGCCACATTATGCCTTCAGCATTAGCCATTAACTTATTGTTCACACTTGTGAAATGTACTTATAGCATTTATCTCAGTGCTGAGAACCAATGTAAGAGATGAGTTGTTACCCATAAATAGTTTTGCTCTTTGAATAACTGATTACATTTGTATTTCTGTGGAGTTTTTTGGGCTGCCCACGTAATGTGAGGAATCTTGGTATTTTGGAATGTTGCTTGCTCTTTAACTTCAGACGCAGCTTTTGGGAAGGAGTGTTGAAACATAAGGTAGGAGGTTCCTAATTCTGCTTTCTTCTGTTTGTCTGGGTGTACCTAAATATTGAGTGAACTAAAACCATTTTGCGAGCTATGTCTCTTAAAATGCAGAGGGCGGTTTTGTGTTTTATATACTCATGGCTTTTACAAGTGTTAAAGTAGGGCTTCACTGTCAGATGTCTCAAAAATTTCACATATGGTTGTTGGGATTTTGTTTTATGTTCAGTAGGATCAGACATTAAAACTTGCAAGGGGTATTGCTGGTGATCAGGGATTGAATCAGAGGGATCAGTAGTGGAATTATTCTGCTGATTTTGAATAACACTGATTTACTTTTGGTTACCGATTTCTTTGCTGGAATTTTTGTGCCTGTCTATGTGGGAGCACAGGCACATGTAGACATGTCATGTAGCCGTGTAAGAGGTGCATGTATGTCATGCCACCGTTGGCTATCTTGAAAGTCCTAAATTCTGATCATCTGATTGAATCATTTGATACTCTGCGCTTCCTGATTGTTCAGGCTTAAATGTACTGTCTCCTATAGGGTTTTTCTTACATATGTCTGTCTCATTTATTTTCAGTGCAGCTCCCTGTGTCTGTCTGTTTTCTGTGATGGGATCATGGTTGTGTGTGGGAGCTCCTATTTCTGTCAGATCCTGTGGGAGCTTTCCGAGATACAAGTTCAAAAGAAAAGCTGTACCACAGCTGAGCCACCCATCAGTCTAGTGGTGCTGGTGTTTAAGCTGGCACACCCGTTTTCCAGGAGTCCAATTTAAAGTCCATGCCAGCCGTTGTCATGGAATGAACAATCTGTGGTATTCTCACAATTTAAGGAATAGCACAGTGTACTCTACTATTTAAGTCCTACCGTGTCATATAATGAAAATTCCTAGGGAAGTAGCGCTTCTTCCTGGAGTGGAGTATCTGCTAGCTTGTCTCAGAAAAATGTGTTAGACCTGTAAAACCCTTCTGCCAGAGGTTATTGCAGCATAGGATTCCCAGCTTGACAATGTATCACTGTTTGCAGAGCTAACAAAGGTAGCACTGAAATGTGGTCTAGGATGAAAAGTCAATGACCAGAGGATTTTGTGTATTTGCCAAGTGTTTGGTTGTTGATGAGGGTTTTTTTGATGTTGTTGTTGTTTTGGGGCTTTTTTTGTATCTCTTTTGTTGTGTTGGTTCATGGGAGCTTTTTCCAATTAATAAGACAGGAGGAAATTATGTTATTACTCCAGTTTCAAAGCTGTTAAAGAATCATTGCCAATCTCACTAAAGATAAAACTCATGAGAAAACTTAAGTCCAAAACATTTATTCCTTTTCAGACAGAAGTTCTGAAGAACAATCCAGCATGATAAAGACATAAATAGTGTCTTTTAAGCACATAGTGTCTCTGCCTTTTAAAGCCTTTGTTCAGCATTCTAGTGTAAGATTTCTCTAAAATTCCCCATGGTTATTCTAAATTCAATCCTCCTTGGAATGCAGAGAGCAGAAGAGAAGGAGGAGAGTTTCTTGAGTTTATTTTCAATGGCATGTAGTTTGGCTTGGAGGATTTTTTATATTGCTAATTTGGTCCTTGCATATTAATTCATGTTCTTCCTCTGCTGCTCCTAAATTGGAAACTTTCCATTTTACATCTGGCAGCCTTGTCCTCAGCTGTTTAACCTTTATGCTTTATCACTAGAAATAGCTATTTTGTCCAGTGAATCTAGCCTCTTAGTCATAATAACATTCCCTTCAGCAACTGCTAGAAGGGTTTTGGGTGTTTGGTTTGTTTTGTTTTTTAAAACACTGTCCTCATTTACAGAAAGCATGTCTGAGTTGATGCTGCACCTTACCAAAAAGTTTTAAGCAAGAAAAATACAATACTTGTCCTTTGCTCTATACCACTGGAAGAAAGTTTAGAAACACCACCACATGTACACAAGTGGTTATCACCAATGGTGCAGTGCTCCAGCTAGTCAAGAAGTTTTTAAACTACATGCAAACCAGATTACTGATCATTCGGGAGCAGAATTCTTACTTTTTCAGTTACAGAATATACATCCAGATGTCCAGCACTTCTGTGTCTCTTTATCCATATCTAACTCTTTTCTGACCTGCTTTTGTAACTCATTAGTTCCAGTTAGATTCCATAGCAGTTCATTCTACATAATATGAAAATATCATCGGCAAAGGAAGGGTCCCCAGTCAGTTTTCCCAGTAACTTTTGTTACTGTGTGACACACTTGTACAAATTTAGTGGGAGCACAAAGATGGTACACAGTACACAGTGGGAAACTATGAGCTGTGTATTTAGAAAGCTTAGTCCATTCATCTTTTTTACCCAAGTGTTACTCAAATAAGAAGCAAAGCCCAGAAAAAGAGAGACTTCCCCCCCCC
>VZRU01009755.1:191185-213329 GCA_013398155.1 Pedionomus torquatus | reverse complement strand
CCCCCAAGTGTGACTTCCTACATGATTGGTTTCACAAATACCAGTCCTTAAAGCTCTCGGCTGTAAAAAGCCTCATGGAGCAGGGTTGTCCCAGCTGGTGTATCTGAGCACCTTCAGAGCACCATGCAGAGGTGCTTGCTGCTCTGGAAGCAATATAGGCCATTACTGCTGTGCTGTCTCTTAGCGGGTTTGCAAGCACAAGCACAGCCAAGTTCACGTTACGGTTTTCTGTTTGCGGCTGGGGCACAGCAGGTGAGAGTTTGAGATCCTGCACCCTTCTCTAATTTATTGTCCTTAGTCCCAAAAAACCCAGTAAGAGTGTTCACTAAATGCAGATGGCATGACTATTCTTAATTTGGAGTGGGGAGCTATTTCAGTTTAACTGTGACCAAATGGATGGTAAACCATGATTCTCATTACTGACAGTTAATGCGGCAGTGTTTCCAGAGTAACTGTGGATGAGGAAGTAAATTGTAAAAAAAATACAACCCTGTCAAAACACCTTTTTCCAACGAGATATGTATATAATAGGTGTGATTTGTCACATACGCACAGATCAAATTACCAAAAGATTCATGACTCCAGATTGAAAAGCAAGTCAAACAAGCTAGATTTAGGCTTTAGATAGATATTCAAGTGAAGCAGATGTAAATAAGTGTTACTTCAAGTTGTTGTCCTTCTACTGTATTTCTGCCATCTGTATCAATTTTTACTGAGACATTAAAGTGAGAAAGCTGCTTTTTAATTCTTAGGAAGGGAGCACGACATTCTTAGGAGTTTTCCAAAGCTTCAAAAAGGAAGCAGTTGGTGCCACAGCGTAGGCAGCTCATGTTCCAGAGTAATGTTTATCCTGCTTGAAGTCAGCAGGGGAACTCTCTTTGAGCCATGACTTCTCCCCTGGCTTTCTAAAATAAGGCCCTTTTGGCAAGTCAGACCTTCCTTTGGTCAATATGACGCCCTCCGTATGATATACAGGGTCACATCTCATGGCCTTAACCTTCATGGGCCATGACATACTTGGAGTCTGTCTGCATCTGTCCCTGTTGTAAGGGTGATCCCTGGTGATTTGTGTAGGGAAATCAAAGGCCCATTTATGCCATCCAGCAAGGAGGTCTGTATTGGCACTGGGGCAGGCTGGTGTGTCGGTCTGGGCAGAGCCCAAGGAAGCATTACTTAGATTAGTGTCTCTGAGCTGCACAGGAACGCTTGTTAGCTCATCTGCGTCAGGCATGTAATGCTTCAGTACAGTCGTGCTGCCTGGAGAGGAAAGCTGGCTCTACAGCAGTTGGTTCAAATGTCTCCAACTGGAGTTTCAAGATGATTTTACTCCTCGGAGGACTCTGTGAGCCTACTTTACAGACATGTTCTAATGAAGAAGAAATACTGAGGTTAAAATGTTTATAGCTGTAGATAGCACCGTCAAAAGTTTGATTCTTGGACTGGGAAAGTATTAAAAAGATGACTGGGAGCTATAGAAGTCTTAAAAGGTATATGAGTAGAGTCATTGCTGTTTCTTTATAATTAAGCAGAGGGCATTTTGTAAACATCAGTTTGTTTGATTGCAGCAGGATGGGTACAAGGAGAAACTGGCCATGGGAACAGTTTTGCTGTTTTGTCAAGAGAAAGTCTGACTTCACGCTTAGCAAGTCAGCAGTTTGTATGCTGGGACAGCTGTCTGTTTTGCCTAGCTCTGCTCTTTGTCAAGAAACCTCTGCGTAATAGACACTGAACAGTCATGGAATGGGTAGCCATTACAAAAGAAGAGGTAGGTCTTTTTCTGCAACCTCCAAAAAGTCCAGAAACTGATGGCCAAAATAACCACAGTGTTTTCACGGTACTGAAAGGAGGCAACGCACAGCAGCCAAGAATGTGGAAATCCAGTCTTTTCATCATGACGTGGGATTATGCTTTGGCCAGTTCAAACTTTTGGTCCTGGTTTTACATTTCCATGAGAGGTGCTTTACTTCTGAAGCTGTGCTTTCAACTCTCCTGGCACAGAGAGGGCTGATGGTTGACAAAGAGAACAGGCTGCAAGGGCAGTACAGGCGGTCCTTAATTCAGCCTGCTTGGAGAGAGAAGAACAGAGGCAGACTTTATGGATCAGTAGCACCGGCTCTGGCTCTTGTTTGAAGTTATTAAAACAACAACACTTCAGTGGGTTTTTTTAAAAGGCATTTTCTTAAATGCTTTCTAATGCCCATAATGATTTTCAGTGCTGGGAAGTAAATATTTTTCTTCTACCAGTGTGTTTTGGGGTTTTTTTCCTACTTGGCAAGCAGTGGCATTTGGGGGTTTTGTGTTTTGTTTTGGTTATTCTTCTACAATATTTAGGATGAAGTAGAAATTAGCTTGCTACCAACACCTTGCAGATATATACACACAAAATACTTGAACTTGTCAAAACAAGTTATTTTTTGCATCAGCATTCTTGAGTTTATTTTCTGCTTGCATATTTTCAGAAGAAGAGTGCTTCTTACTAGCTGCTGTGGACAAAACGTTGTGTCTGCAAGATCAACAAACTGCTGGCTTTTTAGTTAGTGCTGTAGAGGTCAGCTATGAGAGAAGCAGTTAGAGAAAAATAGGGCAAATTTGATTATTAGAAGGCCACTTAAGATAAGACCAATGTTAAGATAAATTAGAAAATAGGGCAAAAGAAAAATGTGGTTCTGACCTCTAATGCCAGAAAAATGAACTGTTAATGCTTATAACTGTGCCTTGAAATGAGCCCTGAGAGGAGATGGGATATCAGTAATGGTTTTCATTTACATCCAGCTCTGGATTCCTTTTTTTGATGGATAGTTTTCTGTCATGGCAAACTAATTTTGCTTCACAAGCACGTGAATTCTCCCTGCAGCAAGATGGAAGCATCACCTGTAAGAGAAAGTCAGCAGTCCAAAGGCAAGCTATGTCCTCCACAAGACAGGCCTGTAAAGGCATTAATGAATGATGATGCACTTACTGTATCCTTCCTGTTCATCCAGAGCACAGTTAAATATCCCACCTATCACGGAATTGTCAGAGTTGGAAGGGACCTCTAGGGATCATCTAGTCCAACTTCCCTGCTAAAGCAGGATTGCCCAGAGCACATTACTCAGGGCTGCATCCAGGTGTTTCTTGAAGATCTCCAGAGAAGGGGACTCCACAACCTCCCTGGGCAGCATGTTCCACTGCTGTCACCCACATCATAAAGAAGTTTTTCCTGATGTTTGAATGGAACTTCCTATGTTCCAGTTTGTGCCTGTTGCCCCTCGTCCTGTCACTGGGAACCACTGAGAAAGTCTAGTTCCATTCTCCTTCAACCCACACTTCTGATACTTAAAAGCATGAAGAAGGCCTACCCTCAGCCTTCTCTTCTCCAGGCTAAAGAGTCTAAAGAAGCTAAAAACTGCAGTTCCAGTTATAAAGAAATCTGTATCTATCATCCATAAGGACCTGATTAGTCCCAACAGTAAATGGATTATAATTACTCTACTTCCATGAGCTCAGGGAAACTCTGAAAAAAGGTGGGTATTTAGTTACGACAAAGCAAAATGTTTGGAGGTGCCATGTGCAGAAATAACCACTCTCAGAAATACCTTTTACTGACAAAATATTACTGTACGATAACAGTTGTAAGGCAGGAGAGATGGAAGGATTTAGAAGGAAAAGAACAATGGAGAGTAAAAATGTATGTACAGTAACAAATTATTAGCAGAAACAGAGAATATTTCAAATTCTCCATTGTGTTCCTTAGCTACAAATAATCCTGTGAAATATTTGTTCCAAAGGTCAAATAAAACAAAAAAAGACTTCAAAGCAAAATAGGGTAATACTGAAACTGTCTCTAGCAAGTTTATTCTAAAAATATTTCAGGTGAGAAACTTTTCTCACGCAACTGTCTCACAGGTTTTTACTGTAGGTATTGTTCTGCAAACACCTAGAATTTAAGATCACTTAATGTTATCAGACTAAAAGAGGGATGTGTGGTTTTGGAAAATTTGTTTGGAGAAGGTGCTGAAAAGTGATAAGCAAACATTAAGACCGATATGTGTTTACTTTCCTTCCCCAGGACTGAACTGTGCAACAGTTTTAAACTGAAAGAGGGCAGATTTAGGTTGCAAATTAAGGAATTTTTTACAATGAGGGTGGTGAGACACTGGAACAGGTTGCCCAGAGAAGTTGTGGATGCCCTGTTGTTGAAAGTGTTCAAGGTCAGGTTGGACAGGGCTTTGAGCAACCTGATATAGTGAAAGCTGTCCCTGCCCATCACAGGCTGGGGGGTGGACTAGGTGATCTTTGAAGGTCCCTTCCCCCCTAAACCATTCTTTGATTCTATGCAGCATAATAAAAGCCTGCCCCAGAGGGAAAGCTGGAATTCCCGGGAGGGGTGAAATTCAAGCATTAATTACCCTCTGTATGCAAAAGCCAAACTTCCTTTCAACTGCTGAAGTTGCTTGGTGTCTCTGAAACCACCTAGAGAAGTATGGTTCCCCTTCTCTGGAAGATTTCTCTTGCGTGGCTTCAGCTATTAGGATATTAGCCTTTCAGTCCCACCAAACTCTTAGACCACCTCACTAGCCTAGGCAGAAAGATGGACATCTCCAGAGAGCCGATTATCCCATCCACCTTCTTCTGGGAAGCTCCACCCACCAAAATTGCCCTTGGCCCCCTTGCCATCTGGGGTGGAGACATCTAGGCAAGTAGAGAAGATGAGATCCCTTACATCTGGACAGCTGAAATAAGGTGAAATGAAAACATTGTCTCACCAGAATGGTGGATGTGAAAGTATGTAAGGGTGGTCTTAACAGGAAAGTATTTTATCTTTGTACTGATGGTAAGAAAATTCAATGATACTAGCAGACCATCACCTGCTTGCTTCACTTTGTTGTAATTATGAAACTGTTATCAACTTTAGCCTAAATTTGATTGAGTTTTAGGTCTAATTACTGCTATTGTATTGCTTTATTCACGTCAGATGTGCTGTCTCAGAAGCAGCTCCTCTCATCATGCTGTGTGTGTCACTAAGCTGCGCATCAGCACCAAATCCCAGGCTCTGCAATAGGCCCAATTTTGTCAAAATTCCTGTAATTTTGTTAGTGCACCTGCTGTTTTTCTAACAATTGCCATGCTTCATTTCTCACCAGAGAGACTTCGCTTTTCCTGTCAAGTGTGACTGAAGCTAGCAAATGCGGCAGCAAGCCAGAAGTCTGGACCCAGGTGGTCCCCAGCCCTGTGCCAGAATGATGCCAAGGGAGCCCTCTAATGTCAACCACGTGTTGCCAGAGGATGGATGGGGCCTTTCTGCCTGTGTACCTCTGCCGCTGCTCCCACCCAAGAAACATAGGCTTTCAAAAGCCGTGGGCATATCTGAGTACACTCAGAGCTACTGCCAAAACAAAGATGTTAGGTTAACCATTTATGGTATCCTTCTTAAAAATTACTTCAGAGACTACCTTGTATTTTCTGGATAGTATTCTTTCTTAAATAAAGCAGGATACCAAAATGCTATTTATGGTCAACTATAATCAAGAAGGTGAAATTTATAAATAGTCAGTGCTAAAGTCTTTCTGGCAAAGGCTTTGATGATGCTACAGAAAGCGTTCCCCCCTCAGACATATTGGCATTTAGAATGCTTTCCCATTGTTTATGGAATTGACATATCTGCAGAATGGTATCCTCCATAAAATGGGGAATATCTGAAAACATCATGTGCTTCTAAGAGTCTGCCCATTGCCTGTGCTGTCTTGTGTACCTCTATAATAATTTTGTTAACACTAAACCATTTCAAGCAATACAAATGTTCTGCTTTATACAGAAGGGAATTGCTGATAAAAATGTATTGTTTTGTAAAGAAATACAGACATGGAAATTTTACATACAGTATGCTTTTCTCTAGATTCTTTTGGTGGTAGTGGCACATCTTTTTGCCTCTTTCCATGCCTTCAGCTTTCTTCTGTTTTGTTCTTCACGGGGTGGGTCGCAGGAGGGCAAGTTTATAAACAAGATGGGAAATGATGGAGCAGTTTCATTTTTCCGAACATAATATACCTGTTATTCACTCACAGAAAAATGAGCCACGTGTACAAGATTTACACTTTAAAAATGAAGGAAATCTTTCCTACCAGGCCTGTAGAAGAGCTTTGGACTGTAGCAGTTCAGGAATAGGAGTGAATGCTGGGACTCAGCAGTGCTGGAGTCTGTTCTGTTCCCCAGCTCTAAGTCTGTCTGTGTGCTCTTGGACATTTTCTCCTGAAATGCACCCAGCAGTAGTTTTCCACCTGCATCAACAAATCCCCAGAGATGCGGGAAGCATTATGCATCAGTTCTGTGAAAGGTAAAAACAAGCTTATTGTCAGTTGGCTTAAAATGCTGGATCTGTACCTCACTAGAAAAATGCTTGCATGTGAAAAATAAGTCAAACCCCAAAGAACTCTGCTATCACTTACGCAACATGAAATGATAAATTTTCTTATGTTTAGAGTTTGGGACTAAAGCCTGCTTCAGACTGCATGAGTGCGAGACAGTCTGCTTATTTGAACCTATCCAGTTCAGCTATTTTGATCAACACAACTGAGTTGTTGCCCCAGCACCTTTTTGCGCAATTTTGGAACATTAAAAATATAACAAGTGGACAAAATCTAATTTAGTGTACCCTACTGGGAAAAAAAATGTACTCAGTCATTCTGTTATCACATTTACTGCTGTAACCCCATTGTTTATTTCCAGACCATGCAATGATGAACAAAAGAGGTTTTTGGTGTTTTTTTCAGGGTGAAAATCTGTAAGTTTATTCTATAAATACAACCTGAGCAGACTTGTGGGAAGAGCTGAGGTTCGTGTTTTCTCTTAGGAGGGCTGTGCAGCATGCCTGAAATAGAGAGATCCTTACTCATCAAGTAAGGATGGTGAGTAAAGCATCTTTCCTCCAAAGAGTACTCAGTTGCTTTCTCTTGGGGGATAAAAGACACCAAACAAGCAAACAGAAAATGGAAGTGTTCCAGCTATCTGTAAAAGTTTTGTTTTCACACTGTGTTTCTATCTCATTACAACTTTTGAGGGAAAACAGTGATAGACAGACATTCCTCAGATGGGAAGTGATTAGAGTGTGAATTGCTGTAAAAAAGCCCTATTTCCAGTAATAACACTGCAGGTGTTTTGAAATAAAGCTGCTCTAACCTTCCAGATTGCAGAGGCATCCCAGTAATTCTGAGAATCACAATCTACAAATGTTTAATTTCACTATTGCGTTCCTAATTAAGCAGAGGAAAAAGGTGTGAGGAAGCTCAGATCTTCTGTAAAATTAGCAGCTTCCTACTTCTTGTCTGTGCCTAGGAAGGTCATTCACATGTAGGTTCAGGACTTCTACGCCTGGACATAGCATTGCTAGCGTTTATGGGCATTCCAGATACAAACCCCTGGGCTTCAATTAAAGCCAAAAAAATTAAAGGTATTGTACCATGGACAATAGACTGTGCTTAGTGATGCAAAGGCAATTGTCTGGTAATTCTGTTGTCCTCATGGCATAGGATGCAAATTATTTAAAAGATTTCTGTATCAAGTTGCGGTTTGATGCACAAAATTCCATCTTAAAGATTTCGTATGAATGCAAATTCATCACATCCCTTTTGAAATCACCCTGATGCTACAGTGGAAAACTTGCACATCATTTTCCATCCAAACTTTGATCAGGTCCCTTCTCATCCTTCTTTCTTAAATAATTAAATCAATCCATCATATAAAACCCTAGTATTATCCTTCTCATTCAAGATATACCATGTGCTCAGGATACATAACTGTACATTATCTATTCAGTTTACCAAGCAAAGTTCTTCATGTAAATGTTAATCTACTCTTGACAGCCCAAATTATGAATAGCATCAAAAGAATCTAGGGTCTTCTCCTACTTGGACTAAATAGTACAAGTCCCATTATTTCTAGTGGATGCAGAATTATTTCCCAACAAATCAGAAATAATGTATACAGAGTAAATATAATTCATCGATTTGTTGTATTTTCTGACCACAAATTACATGTTGCATTATTAATTTAGCACAGTATTCTGTTTTTCACTACTCACTAAGGACTATATTTTGCCTTCAGTTTTCATGCAAATCTCAATAAAGGGGAAATCTGCAGTGTTGAACATTGTACAAGATATTCTGAACGTAGTGAGAATCAAACCCGCTCTTACCCATTCTAGCATAGGACCATAGGGGTTAGTTCAGAGTCTTTTGCTTGGCAGAAATCTGAATGCACTGGAGACCTGTTCCAAAGCACACGGAAATCAGTGCAAAAAAAGCCAAGTGACTTCAGTGAGTTTGGGATAAAGCACTGGGACTTTCCTGGAAGGAAAGAAAATGGCAAATATTTCTAATAGTAAGTAATTTTAAAGCAGACTACTTTGTTCTCCAGAATCGCTTTTAAGGAGCTGCTAGAGACTAAAAACATGTATAATTTGATTAGTTTGATGTCTAGGATATTTTTTTTCCTGCTTACTCTTTTTAGCTGATGGGCAAAAAGAAGGTATTTTCTTACAAGCTTACCTCAGATTGATCACAGATAAATTAAAGAGCTTTGATGTGGGCAGCAAAGCATACTTACTGATCTAATAACAAATAGAAGTGTTTTTGGAAAAAAACCTCTCGGGCGTATATTGAAATTTCATGTTTGTTTTTCTCCCCTTTTTTGAATAATAAAAAATGAAACCCATTTATTATTATTTTTTAGGAATGTTTCCTCAAGCTGATTGTTCTCCTTCAGCTAAGCACACATTCTATGGCAGAAAGGATAAACAAGTACAGCTTTGTACTTGGTCCAGAGCAAGAAACACTACATGAAAAACTCTCTTCATAAAAGCTACTGAGAACTCAACCTGACTGAAGTTGATGTTCCTTGGCTTTTGTTGCATGTAAGGCTTACTGATATGAGGCCTATTTTCTCTTATTGTTGCCAACATTAAGAAAGTATGTCTAGAGATTAGAAAATTCTCTTTTTTGTCCTAAAATTCAAGGGTAAAAGATCAACTTTCCTTTCGTCTGCTTGTTGTTAGCATTTCCTCTGTCAATGAGAGAGCTGTGAATTACAGCAATGCCTGATAATAAGTTCCTATGTGCTCCTTTAAGTGATTGTATGATGGTGCATTTTCAAATTTAAATAAGGACACTTGCTTAGGCACTGGAAATGCGTAGCTGTCAGTGCCTTACTGAGCTCAGTGAGGAAACTTGCCTGCCAATAGAAGCTTGGGGCTACATTTTCAGAAGCTATGTTACTACATGGCTGAGGTTGGAACTGGCTCCTGATACCCTGTCCCTGCTACCTGTGGAATAGTCTTCTTCATGGGTGTATCATGCTCTGCCTTGAAATGCCTTTGCTGCTTGTCCTGACTACTGCTATGAGAAGGTTGCCCTACTGCCCTTCTCCAGCCCTTAGAAATCTTTCCAGCTTTAGTTTTTCATGGACTGTGTCATACCTACTTGGTCTTGTCCCAGGATTTTCCTTGTCATTAAATAGCCATTCTCTTCTGTTTGTTCTCATTGGAAAGAATCAGACTGCTCTCAGGGCTTTGGTTTGTATGCCAGAAGACTAAGCAGAGGTAGATAAAAAGGATTTTTTTTTCTTTGATTTACCTTTAGATAATTTTAAAAGCTTAAAGTGAAATTTAAAGATTTTTGATGGAGTCTAAATGATCTTTTATTCCCAAAAGTTGATCACTGAAAACGTTGAAACTGTTCTTCATTCTGGATGGAACACTTAAATACTAAAGTTACTAGGGAACAACAGTTTGAAACAAAAATTGTTTTAAACCAGAAAAACATCAAACTTCTGAAAATGGTGATCTGTCTATCGTCAGGCATCTTTCAGATTCACAGTTTGCAGTGGAATAGCCCTCCCTTTCATTTTTCCTTCTAAGTTAATCACAGTTGCGCTTCTCTAATAGTTTGACATGTGTTTTCTTGGCTCTGCCCCGGATGACAATGCCACGTAAGTCAGGGCCTTGTGCCATGGGAATAATAGTTCTCTCCCCACCTTTGACACATCAGCCTTTTAGACCCCTGGGCTTTGAAATTATAAGGCCTCTCTAATATTCAGTTTCTAATAAATCTTCAGTTGCTTTTGGAAATGCAGGTTCCTGCATTCCAGCGGTTAAGTTCCATTTGCAGATTCTTGTTTGTAGCTTGTTCTAGTGGTAATTTCTGTTGGGGAAATAACTTACCTTAAAATGTGTGCTCTGCCTAGCTACTGAATTAGCAGATGTTGGTTCTATTGAAAACTAGAAGCCCAAGGAACTGAGTTTTTCTTGTTCTTTTTGTGTTTCTTTCTTTTAGTCCCCTGAAGCTATCTAGTAGATTTGTGTCATGCCTGACTCCAGAACTCTTAATGAAAACCAGAACAGAGCAAAGTTGTTGGGAGGCACATAAACCTAATATTAGTTTGGAAGGAGTAAATATTTATCCAGGGAGAAGGAGATGACTTATTTAAAGACTGACTTAATTTATTATTTAGGAAAACCACCTTTTGGTATCCACCCTGCAGCCAAGAATTGTCAGTCTTTTTCCTAGGGAATATTATAGTTTAAGAAATGAACCACACAACCCAGAATATACTGGCAGGCACAGTCTCCAAGAATGGAACTACTCATTAAATTCATTTATCCTCCGTAGAGGCCATTCTGAAGGTATTGCAGCATGTTAGGGACAAAGCTGGATGCCTGAAATGTCACGATGCTCAGAGACGGTCACTGTAGCAGGAGACTCTCCCATCAGGTTTGGGTTTGTACTAGAAGTTTCACAGGATGCTTGTCCATGACAGACATCTTCACTCAGTAGTTCTGTTTCCTACTTCGTTTTTAAGCTACATGCCAAGTAAACCCGCAGAAAATTAAGTCTTGGAGAGTGTGAAGGGGTCAGGGAGGTTGTTTTTGTTTCCCTCATTTCATACTTGGTTAATGTAAAATACTGCAGGGGATCAGAAACCTAGTAGAGTTTCTTATTTAAGGTTAATTGATTTTTCATATTTTAATCTTGTGCAGGCTAGTAACAATAAGGAACATTTCATATTTCCTGGTAACAACTGAAGTGTTATATAGTCTGTGGTCCTAGATTAGTGGGTAGTGGACAGGCCACCACAATTACTGGCAACTGTGATGCTTTCTCAGCTGAGAGGGCTTGAACAGCCTTGGAGAAAGAACTGCTTTTCTCCGGCAGAAACACGGTCTGCGACAGAGCAGGGGACAGAAGTGTGGTTACACATCCTGTTCTAGCTGCAGCTAAGCCCTAAAATGCGGTTACCCCCAGGACTATCTCCCACCCCCTCGGCTGCTCAGCTTAACTGCTTTTCTGGTCACCTCCCAGCTCAAATCAGTCAAAATGATTCAGATGAACTCCAGCGCCTCTAAAAGTGGGATTCTTTCAATTTTTTTTTTTTATTTTTTTTTCAAGTGACCTGACCTAAAAAGCAGCCATGCCAGCGGTTGTTCCAGCAATGGGGGTGATCAGTCACCTCTTACAGGAAGGCAGTGGTGAGCAGTCTATGGTGAGCTGCAGAGGGTAACCATTTAACTTGGCCTGGCAGCACTCAGAACAGCCAAAGCCATTGCAGAATCTTCCTAGAACAGTGCAGGGAAAAGAGCCTCTGCTGTGCTAGTGCTCGGGATGAGCCACAGGGCTATCCAGCCTCTCCCTTCCTCAAGTGTGAATAAAATACAAGTTTCTAGCACTGTGTGTGGATGTTATGCTGCTTGGACACAACAGTAGTCCTGATCTGGTAGTCTATGTTAGTGTATTTGCTGCCCGGGTGTAAAACACCTGAGGGATTTTAATTCTTTTGCTTGGTCTGTGCCCCTTTCTACCACACTAAATACACTGTCCCTCTTTCACATAAGAGCTCCCAGTATTTGTAAGGTTATCACATCTCTACAGATGATTTGAATGCACTGTACAACATACTTAGTTATTTTTATATTTCCTCATAAAGACCTTTCCATGTTTGTGTTCTCTGAACTCTGCCCAGATTCTCATCCCTTTCATTCCACTGTTGAGGTTCCTGGCAGTGTTTCAAACTGCAGAGCGGTAAGAGGAGTTGAAATCCCTGCTAGATGATGGGATCGTCTCTCTGTTTAGCTACAACTTGTGCTGACCTTCAACTGCTGTGTTTCAAGATAGCGTTGCCATCCACACCCTCTTCTAGTGTGAACGGGACTCGTGCTTCAGTGTGTTCTCACATCCTAATCCTTGTGTCATCTAGACCTGTGACATGACCAGAGGATATCACAAACCTCTTCCAGCCCGCAGTATGCAAGCCCTTAGTTCTGTGTTGTGTTTAGTAGCTCACTTCATTTCTTCTTCATACGCGTAAGATCCAGAGGGTTTTCAGAAGAGGGGTTCTTCAGTGCTGCATACAGTGACAAGAAGTTTTAACCTAAGTATCTTGCATCTTTCTGCAAGCACTGAATTAGGAATCCCTCTCTGAAGTGAGGAGCTGCCTTAAAAACTGCCAGTATACAGCCTAATTCTAATAAAAGCATGAGTTTAATTCAACGTGGCAATGCCTGTGTAATAAAGCAGATAGGAGATAACTTACCTCACTAGGTCCTGTACTCTGTGTATTTGATGTGTCCAGTTTACCATGCTGCATACCTCTGCCTACAGATCATTAGCTTTGATGGGGACTAAAACTGGAGTTAATCAAGCACTCCTCTGCGACTCTCGCTCCTCCATGTGCTGACGTTTATTATTAACCTATGTCAACAGCCCTTCCAGAAATTTATAAGCTATATTACACTGTTCTTTACACCTGATACTATTAAAAGTAACATTTCCAGAAAGCTTTTGTGAAATACTCTATTGATGACAGTACTTACAGTCAGACTTTAATGTACTGTCTTTTCTTCTTGTACTTCTAAGCTTTTGGAAATACAATCACATTTAGAATTATGTCCTTGTAGGTGTTTTTCTGCAGCTGCTCACTGCCAGAGAGGCCAGCCAAAAATCTGCAATTGTCATCAGTGAAAATTATGACATGTAACTCTTTGAGAGGTCTGTGATTCTGTTGTCGTTCTTACTTATCCTGGCTCTTAATGTACTTCTTCACATATTGATATGATTGCACGTTTTGAAACTCATAGTGCCCAATTCTTGTTTAAAGTTTTTTTAAAAAGGAGGATTTTGAGTATACTGGTGGCAAAATCCAGACTCAGGTCTCTGATCATGTCACTTCAGTTAAGAAACCACCATAATAGTCCACATTTCTGCATAAACTCCAGAGTTTCTCATAGAGTGCAAACAGAATAATTTTGGGGGGATAAAAATTGGCTAAACACTTTCAAATAATATCCAGTACAATACAATCAGTACTTTTATTTGCAGAGTTATTCCTCCATATAAAGACCTTACTAAGTGATCTACTTTAAGCATAGAGTTGAATGAGGTACATTAGCAGTTAAAATAGTCAGCGCCCCTAGACAGCTATATCTTTTCACATTTTTCCACTAAGGTCTTTTAGAAATATATAAAACAATATGGTTCTGTTTGAAGAAAGGAGTTCATGTCTTTGTGCAAAAATGAGCCATAGTTTTTTACCTTAAAGAAATGGGAGAATTTGCCTCCATAGATTGTAGATGTTATTATTGGACTTTAACTTTGGCCAATTTCTTAGATTTGCTCAAAGTAATAGATTATTCTTAAAGAAATACCTTTTTGTATTTTCTGATCCATATGCAATAGGTTATGTTAAACCAGGAGTAATAGATTTAACGATATTTAGAGGTGGTATTCCATCTTCTGTTGAAATACGGATGTCTATCTATTCTGAGGCCTTATGACAAGTTTCCATTGAAGGCCAAATGACAGCAACATTATTAAAATGTCCCAGCATTTCTGAGGTAGGGAGGTCTGACACTCAGGACACGTAAGATAGCATGGCTTGAAAATATATCAGTGGTTTATGATCTGGCAACTTTGCTTTCTACCATTTCATACTTTTTTCCTTGTAGAAACCAAGGGGTCATCTTTACTCTTTTTCTCTGGATTTCAGACGATGATGGTGTTGACCTCATGCGAAATCCAACTTGCCTTGGTTTAGTCTGACCGTTCTGTTCTAACCAGTACTCTGTCACTTCTTCGACACTTATCGTTTGTGTAAATTTCTAGCTGGCCAATGCTGGAATTTGGCTGAGGCTCTCTCAGTTTCAGTGCCTTGCTGGGCAGATTCACGGTCTGTGGTAAACCTAGGATTGCCTGACTCCCACACCCCTACTTAAAAACCTTTCATTTTGAAGCTCTGCTGTGCATGCTAGCTCACATAAATAATTGCTTGATGTAAACAGGTTTTGAAGTCCAGTCTGGGCTTCTGTGGCTTGAAATGTCTTGTAATGTTTTGCTGGGAAAATACTGAGTCTGTCCTGAGCCCCAAGCACCTGAGTCCAGCTAAATGCTGGATGTTGGTGACAGCTGTCGGCAGGCAGAGCTCTGCTGAGCTCAGAGGTGAAACTTAAGGTTGTTAAAGAGTGCAGAATACTCAGTCCACTGCAAGATTGAATCACTTGAGGCTTTATGACTCAAAGGTAACTATCACTATGTGCATGTGAATGGCTAAAATATTTTCATGGAAAATTGGGATCCTGCTGGATTCCTGCTTTCCTATCCACTGCCGTGCTTCACTCGACTCTCTGCTAAGGGTTGAAAGAGGCATAAAGGCTACTGTATCTGGGTTGACCAGCTGGAATGATACAATCTGCTCTTTCATTTTCATCTGCTGGATTTTTTGCATAAAAATCCCTTTAATACGAAATCAAAAGAATCTATTGATAAACCATACTAATCATAAAATCCCAGTTCATTTTACCTTTATCCTTCAGGAAGACTTTTCAGTCTCACCACCCTTGGTTTCCAGATTGATTTAAAAAAAAAAAACAACAACAAAACAAGTTCAGATGAATTATAAATCAGAGCAGGAAAATGGATCTATACAGTGTTCATAACGTTTCCCATATGAACTGATGTAGAAATAAAGTGTGATTGATAACAAAGTTTAATAGGATGTATTGTACATATCATATGTACAAAAATACTTCTGTTTCTTTTAGTTTTACATATCCTTAAATGTGCAGAACTCAAGATGTTTTACCAAGTGAACTAAGACTGCCTGTGAAAGCCACTAGTAAGGAAATTTGTTTTCCCTCACTAGGTTTCTCAGGAGAAACTGAGCAAGTCTCACTGCTCTGAGGTGGACCTTAGCAACGCTGACAATACAATACAATGTATTGCCATAGCCTCTCTCTGAAAACTAGTATGCCCCTTGTATGAAACTGAATGTATATAGTCCATAGAGATTCTCTTTAATGTCTTCTGTGTTGCTAAAAGTTACTCCAAGAGTGCAGCCCTCAACATCTATTCAGCACGTGAATTTATTTTGCAATCTACGTCTCCAAAGACCATTGTGTCCCACAAACTGGTTGGGTCTCAAAATTAATGTGGCAGAACCAGAAGACAAAGGTGCTCAGTACCACTGAGTTTTTTAGTCTTAGCAATAAAGCTTAAGACTCCTCAGCAAAAGTGGAGTCACAGAATCAACAACCTTTTATTACCAGCCAGCCTTAGTTTCCTTGCATTTTCAAAAATTGCTGACTGGATTTTTCAAAAATTGAAAATCCTGCTCTCTTGCTTAAAGTCAAGTCCTTGCTCTATTTTTCACATGGCCATTAGTTCCCTTCTTTGCTTTTAATCTTCTTTACAGGTTTTCCTCCATGTATACCTCACACTTTCCTCTTCTGTATGTATGTATCTGATGTACCTCTTCTATCCCCATCCATCAGACTCTGCTCCTGTCTATCTCTTCATCAGTGTCTGAGATATAAATGTTAAATCAGTGTTCTCCTAAAAGGATGTAAGTCCAGCCTGGAAGGTATCTGCTTACTGATAGAAAGATGATAGGAAAAGACAGATTTTTTTTATGTTCCTTGTAAAAAATGAATTTGTAGACTGGCAGATGCTTGGGGTTGGAAAGTCTCTTTTAGTCTGAATTGAAGATCAGTTGCATTGTAACTAGGCTGGTGTGATTCCACAGGTAGCTTTCCCAAGTGTAGCTCCATTGCACAAAGGGCCAAATGGAGTTTCTTGCACAAGTCTCATTTGGTGCTGCCTTCGACTGAGGCAGATGAACTGTGTGTTACAAACAGTGGCCTGGTCTTCTCCAGTGGGTTACTAGCTGTGGTGGAGTAGCATACAGGCAGCAGTATAGGGTGTAGATAGAGGATGCCACTCTTTCTCATGGTTCATTTGACAGTCCCCAGAAACTAAATATTCCTGTCATTAATATGTCTTAGTAAACTGTATGTTAGAAATTAATACATATGCTGTGCAGTCACAGAAAGAATTTGGGTCTGCCTACAGCATTGCCTCTCACATTAAGATCATGTCAATGTTTCTGTTCTGTCCTGTTGTTTGAAAAGATGAAGGAAAATGATGCTGTGTACGTAGAGTTCTCAAACAAGGTTTTGGGCCAACAACAATTTTTTTTCTTACCCTAAACAAAAAATGACTGAAGATACCTTTCTGTCCTCCATAAAACATTCTGCTTATTTGTACGCAGAGAAAATGAATATAAGTCTAAAAATGTGAAGGAAACACATTTGTTTGGATTATGCTAAAAAAAATACATTGCAATATTTAGTTTAACCCTGAAGAATTTATACATCTTTCTTACACCACTGTCTTGCTCTATCAGCTCAATCAGCAGAGTAGATCAGGGTTTTCTGGATGTGCCTGTAGTGTATGGCTTCTGTCTCCATGGACAGACCCAGCTGTGGGCAGCACACAAGCCAGCAGCATGCTCATGGAATGACCTGCTGTATGTTGGAAGTTGTCTAGACTGGCTTTCTGTCCTAGTGACACAAGTAAATCTTGACATACGTTTATAGAAGAAATGGATTGTTTTGAGGACAGTGGGGAAGGTGTTTTCAGAATTTGTACTGTGTGTTTACAAAGCAACTTCATCTAAATTAGTGCCTGCAGATAAAAGATTATTTTCCTTTGATGACTAAGACCCACATCACAGGGGACTGCAGTTATGACTTTCAGTTTTAGGAGTTTTACAAGCTGGAGTGTCTTCCTTACAAAGAATTCTCCTCAGTTAACCTCACAGTTATGGAACTAAATGCAATACATTTAATGTCTGGAAAAGCATTTTATCCATAAGAGGAGTCATAAACAACAATCAGTCATGAGGTGCCAAAAAAGATGACCATTTACAGAGGTGTAGCAAAAGCTAGATAAAGAGGAGGAAGGTGCTTTGAAGAGGGTTTAGCTTTCAACTGGATGTAGCAAAGAGGAGCCATTGAGTTCAAAGTCATTAATTGTTGAGGATAGAGAAGGAAAGTGATTGTAGTAAAACTAGTGTGGAAAAATTATGGAAGCAAGAGTGGAAATGAGCATCTTGATAAGAGTTTGGCATTAGGGAGAGAAAAGACACACATTTAAGTTGTGATGGGTTTTTTATGATGGGGAGAAAAGGAGTGAAAAGTAACTCTCAGTTATGGGTTTGAGTAATAGAGATTAACATGGCAATGAACAAGGCGGATAGAGAACTCTGCAAAAGAAGTTTTAAGAATTGGACTTTGAATGTGTTACAGTTAAGTGATTTGAAGATCTCTGTACTCTCTAAAAAGCTGCAATTAATTTTTTTAATTTCCTTTTGAATTTTTACAGACTTGCGGGAAAAGGGTTTGAGGTAAAAAATTCTTTTGTTAGGTCTGCAGCTTTTATCTGCAGGACTAGATTGGTTTAATTTGAAATAGCGCATTAAGAGATCAGAGTGAAGTTCAGTTTGAAAACTAATGTTCCTGCCTCTCTAATCTATCTTCTGCTTACAGAATCACAGAATTTTCAGAGCCAGAAGAGCTCTAGAGATCATCTAATCCAACTCCCCTGGTAAAGTAGGATTGCCCAGAGCACATCACTCAGGACTCCTTAGAGGTTGTGACACAAAGGTTTTGGGCTCAGTATATGCCAAGGCTGCTGAGTGCTGCTTTTTCTGCCCATAACCAGGGTGGCCTGCTACCTGCTGAAGTGTTTCAGATCTCATAAGCAATTTTAGGCTGTTTGATTCCCCTCCATGATTCAAACCCTTTCAATAAATAGTATCTTTGTAATGACTTGCTGTAAGCTCAGTTTCCAGGTGTTTCACAAGCAGAGTTGTTTGCATCCAGTCGTTTTCTTCTTTTGGCTGCAGTAAAGACCTTGAAATTTATTTTTTTCTAGGGTATTGAATTTCAATGTTTTATCATTTTCCCCCCAAGGAAGGTATGATTGCAAACTACAGAGAAGTTTTCTTTCTGGAGTTTGGCCAGAGAGAGTGTTTTTCCACCTGAGTTTAGGCATATGTTCAGATATCTTGCTGATTTTGGGCCAAGATTTGTAGCCTAGTGTTGGAGTTCAGTGAACAATAAGTGAAAATCAGATGTGTACTTTTTTATTTCCTCTTTGTGAGAATAATATTTGTAAATATTTTAGTTAGTAACTACCAAGAAAGATTGAGCTTGATGAGGTAACCCTTTCATGTAAAAAGAATCAAAGCACTGTATCCTTTTCTATTACTTGGCACACTCAGATTTTCAGTTCTTCAAAATGAATTTAAAAAGAGTTTCCATGAAACAGTGTTCACATATAACACTATTTCTTTATAACAAGGCAATATTGAAGAAGTGTTTCTAAGTGTTTATATTTGTAAGCATGGATGTACACATCTGACAATCAACAAGCTCTTGGAAATGGTCAGGTTATAACTGCCTCAATTACTTTTTTAAAGTGTGTATAATTATTATACAAATTATTATGGAAGGATATACTTTGTTGTGAAAATGTATTGCTTAGTCAACTGATGGAAACAGGCTATCAAAATGTATATTGATAGTGTGTCATTCTTTATAAAATGCCTTTTGATAGTTTGATAGTTGTGGACCAGTGGCAAAGATGATTCGCCTCCCTGCAGAGCTCTTTAATTACAAGGTCTTTGAATAATCATGTTAACAGGTTGAAATGTACTGTCTATGCTACCTGACTTTATCTCATAATTCCACTGGGCTGACTATAAGTTTGTAGTCATTTTGATTGTAAATCAGTGAGACAGGAAAGGAGTGCCTTTACCTTTGTGAAAACAAAAATATTATTCTAGCTTAGTATTTCATATTCAACTACATTCACTGACTAGCTGCAGTAAGTTTGGAATATTAATGAGATGAAGACCAACATCTTTAATTCAGAGGAAGCAACTGATAGTGTGAAAACAGGGCTCTCAGTATAGTCAAATTGACATTGAAAACATTAAATGAATTCTTCTCTTGAATATTTTATATGTAGGTACCAACACTAGTCAAGTTGTTGAATGTGAACTACTCAGATGTTACTAAAGGCATCGTACATTTCCTTTAAATAGTAGAACTTTGCATTTTGTGGTTCTCACTTCTTCAATATGGATCTCTATTATTTACTTTCACCAGGAATTTTGAATATAAAATTTGCATCTGCAGACATACTTGTTTTGACTCAAACCTTCAAAGATTCATATCACTGCATCTGATTTGCATGGAGTTTGGTCTTCTAATTCTTCTGTGATGGAAGTGAAGAACATTTTTATATTCTGTGAATTTCTGTAAAACAGCTTTATGTAAGGCTGAATTCAGACTGCATCAGGACCTAGAGTATAGAAAATTGAGGCTTATGCACAATCAGATTTCAGTCTAATGCAGGATCCAACCCAGTGTATGTAGTCCCAATTTCAATGTGGCCTTACCGATATTTTTTTAAGAAAGCATTGTTGGGAAACATCTTGTTATTATTTTATACCAAGAGATTAGAGATTTTCAGATTGTTTCATTTTGAGAACAATATGGTAATTTTAAACATTAGTCTTAGAACTAACATACAGCCTGAGGCTGTTTGCTTTGCTTTGCATTAGTATTCTTGTCTTGTTGGGGCAAGCAGTGATCCAGAAACATAAAGACAAGCTATATTACCTGAGAGCAGCTAAATATAGAGAAATTGGCTACAGATAGCCTAAGATAAGTCACTATGTTTAAAACTTCAGCTGTACTTTCCAGATCAGCCTGAAGTACAAGTTAAGGCCTATTCTCCTGCCAGTTGCATGGAAGAATTAGGATTCTTCTGGGTTGTAATGCCTTTTATTGCTCCTTCACTCTTGGGGATGTAGTGATGCTGGAGATAGATGTTTATGCTTCAGATGAGGGGCTCCCCAGGGATTTATACTGATACTGCTTCTCACAAAGTGACTTTGTAGATCTAAATTAAAAATGTCAGGCAGTTCTTCCACTCTGGCTACCAGTACAAGCGCTGGTGAGAGCACTGCAGCAACCTCCAGCTCTCTAGTGTTTGGTTCAGTTACTGTGATAGAGGTGTCTCTTCTGAGCATTGTTCTCATGTTTAAGAAACTGCATGGATAAATATNAAAAAAAAAAAAAAAAAAAGAGGTCTTTAAATAGAAAGATCTTTATTTTCATGTTTCCGGTTCTTATCTGACCCTTCTGTTCCTCCAGATTAGGAAGAACCTTCTGAGAACCCAGTTACCCCAAAATTGTTGACCTCCCTTCTGCTGAGCCATACCCATTTAGGAAGACGTAAGCGTGATGGGGCAGTGGCTCACAAGTGAAGCGTGATCTCACCCCACTGGGAATTTGTACGGGAGCATAGGACAGCCAGTTCCACCAGCCAGTTATACCAGGGCTGTAAAAGCAGGGTGCACCACCTGATCAACAAAAGTTTTCCAGATGCTACTGTGATACACACTTTGCCTGAATTTTGAATATTCTGGGGCCTCTTTTATTTGAAAATTGATACTCCAGGTAAGATCAGTGTTTGCGTACAAATGCTACCAAACCTTTCTTCCATCACCGTCACAAAAGTGCACAGATGTGTCCAGTTTGCTTTGTCTACTAGGCATCTAACTGAATAGAGGTGGAGACAGACCACAGTTTTATCCAGGGTAGCACCTTAAATCTCCCTTTTTACCTCTGTGTCAAAAGAGGCATGCGTGACTTTGAGGTTTCCCTGTTTATCCATTGAATGCATCTTCTCTGACAGAGAGAGGAAAGTAATTCCTTAGTAACTCAAGACTTAAATAAAGATCATGAGAACTGACAAATGAGTACAATGAAACATATTTCCAGTATCCTTGCAAATCAGTAATCCACATATTATACCATTTCACACCTCAGTTTCAGGATAGAAAGAACTGTTAACGTGTTCTGTGAATATATAGTAGCATTCAACCTTGGGTTTTTTTCCAATATTACAGCACGAAGTGGTTTTTTTTCCTACTTTTTATGAATCATTACCAGTTCTTAAGCAGTTTAGTTTTGTGTGGCACTGGAAGTAGCAAAGTCTGGTATATGGGCTAAAGCTAATTTCTGAAATTGCAGCCAGAAGAAATTTAGAGGCAACAATGTGCAAAACATCACCTCAATTGTTCTGAATTAGAGCATTGGACCCTGGGACCCATTGAGGTCTCAGCTGCTATTGAGATAGGTAAATATTTTTCCTGTCCTCAGCCTGAACTTTAGATTCTCCAGATGAGAACAGGTGAGAATATCCAGATGAGATGGATGTCATGGATGAATGTTATCCAGACAAGATTGAACACTTATACTTCAGTCTGAGACGTTGATTTTGCCTCTTAAATGTGAAAGTGGTGAATTATTAACATTCTTTTCACTAATTGTCTTGTTAACATAAAGTAGCTGAACTATGTTAACTTTTAGAGTGCTTTTGTGCAGTGATTATGTAACTTGGGAGCTTTAGAGCTTTAAAGGAGATGTGTTTGTATGGCACACTTATGTGGAGAAAAATAGTCTCCCAAACTGAGTATCGGTAAACGCCTCCATCAGGGCTGTGCACGTAATTAGTGGGAAAAGCTTTTCCTGATAAAAATTATTCAAACTGTTACACGATAGAGGTTTAACTAAAACTGTTTAACTAAAAGAACTGGAATGATTTTTTCCAATAAAAAATCTATAGGGAATACCTTTCTTCAGCATTTCTTTACAAATGTCTTTTTGTGTATACATAATGAGTCTATTAATGCATTTTTACAGCCTAGGTCAGGTAGACCTGAGATCTAATCAGGCAGGTGTGTAGAACCAGAGGAATGAGACAGAAAA
>VZRU01009755.1:24817-191175 GCA_013398155.1 Pedionomus torquatus | reverse complement strand
AAAAAAAAAAAAAAAAAAAAAAAAAGCCGTTAAAGTGTCTGAATCTGTTAAAGAATGGGATTTCCCTCATTAACTCTGCAGAGCCCTACTAAATTTACCTTTTAAGATGTACTGTTAAGATATGAAGAGTTCCCTTCAAAGGGTCAACCGATTCCACTGACTTAAATGCAATGGGAAAGCAACTAATGGAGGATTTTGTCCACTGGATTTACATGTCTAGTTTACACTTGAATTTTAGGCCTCCAAGAATCCAAGGACTCTGTGTTCTACACGGAGCTTGTATCTTACCAGAATTTGGAACCCTGTAAGAATTCCCTCTTTTTCTTTAATTGTTTAAGGAAGCGGGCACAGATACAGGAGATCTGTGTCGTTAAGTTGTATCCAATTTGAGTGGGTTTCCTTCAGACAAGGGTTTGTTTCTCTCCTTCCACATTTGCACACCACCAGGCTCCGTTGAATCTTTTTGCAGTGGCTTGGGACACCACTGCAATGTTCAATTTTAGTATCTGTTATGGGCCTGAAATTCAGGCTGAAGACCTTACCTGGCTGTGGACCAACTGCTGAGGTATCCATCTCCTTTTCGTCTGTGGCTTTTTGCTCTAGGTCCTAGCAAGCAATGTTGTCAAGTGCAAAGTTGGTGATGCTCAGAAAGAAGACATCTGATGACAAGCACCTGCTGCATTACTTTGCTCAGAAGAGAAGTTCTCATATATGAAAATATCAAAAGACTTGTGACTTTAGTATGGAGGTGCCTGACTCATGGATTTAATATCTATAGGACTGGATGCAAGTTACATCCTTCAAGTTACATTTCGTCTGCTTCTTCCACTCTTTGAGTGATACTCACTTAGGAAGCCTCCATACTAACCATTACCTTTCCATCCTGCTATGTATAAGCAATTGGTAGTCTTGTCTCCCAATATATCAGTTTATTGGAAGAGTGATAGGAGTTTATTAGAATTTTGGCAGTAAACATGGGGGTTTCAAGAGTCATACTGCTTAAAATTAGTACTAGATCTGTCTCTGAAACAGTCTTAGAGTTTTAAAATCAAGTTGTGGAACATAGCTTTTTCTTTTTTCAGTTTGTGTAAAGTTCTGCTTTTGTTTCATGTTATCTCACCAACAAGTTTCTTGGCTGAAAAATCATTTATTCCGGGTAGTAAATGTTTCATTGTCGTGAACAATAGTGAGGTTTCTTTCAACATGGGATATAATGGAGATAACACTGCCAAGAGAAGTTAAATTATTACTTCCACATTATAAACCTGAACCACTGAGGTTTCCTGGGTACATATTTTTTTGTAAGCAAGTTTGACTTGTAACAGAAAATTAGCACTTTTCAGAAGGTGTAAATTGAATAAAAGGCATCTTTATGTCTTGTCATTGTATACATATTTGCTTCTAGTAACCGTAACATACATCTGCATTTGCTAATCCAAACAAAAAAGACTATTTGAAGTCCATGAAAACAAGAAAATTTTCAAGTATCCTTAAAATAATGTGAAAGTGTAAAGGTCTATTTAGAAACTTCAGTTATGGAGAGACTGTTCTCTTCAATGCTTCTCAAGAATACACTCTGTTAATCTGTTTTGTCTGATTAATATCAGATTCAGAGCCTCTCAATTATTTATTTTCATAGAAACAGATGTTATCGTTTGTGGTAGAATGGAGACATATTCTGGGCATTATGTAACCTGCTTTGGCATTAGATTATGCTACATGTTTTTCCTTCATTCTGCCACAACGTTGTAATTGTACCCAAATGGTTCTCAACTTGTTTCCTTAAATACCTAGCATGTTCAGACTTTGTGTAATGTATGCCTTGGTGTCATAGATAGCTCTTGTTTTTAAACTTTGAGATCTGCTACACCTGTATTTTTCAAATAGTGATTAGTACTCTTTGTAACACAGTGGTTTTGTATGCATATTTCAGTGCTGTCCAGCATCTTTGCTTTCATAGCCTATAAGTTACGCAAAATCTCTGCTTGCCACTGGGGGTTAATAGACCACTGTGGGCTCAATTAGTGTGAACCCTCTCCACATCCGCAGGAGTGTCAGGAGGAGGTGAATTGAAGGCAAAGTCTCCAGCCCAGGCGAGAGAAAGAACATTTTGGGAAAGCTGTACAAGTATGAAGGACCTGTTGTAAAACAGCTAGATGCTGCAGCCTCCCAAAAGAGAGTTTGGGATGTTGTGAGATTTCTGTATTTGTATTACACTTTGAGGTTCTTCTCAGGAGTTGCTGCTCTGCTTGCAGCCCTCCAGTTAGATTTTTTTGGTTAGCTTGGTACTAACCAGGAGATCTGTCACAGTACTTGTAGCCAGCTAATATGAACATATTTTAAGTCATTGGGAGCAGAGATGTACCTGATACATTCTTTTGTGCTACCCCACTCTCCTTCTGCTTCCTGATGTGGAAAGGAAGGACCTTGCTGGAAAGAACTTGAGAGCTCTCAAAAGCAGCTCTAAAACATGCCATGTACATACACAACAACTGTTTGAGCTGTCTTCTGTGGAGGGCTCTTCCTCTCCCACAGACTTAATTTCTTGCTGTATTTCTTTTAAAGCCTACTGGTTCAATGCCCAAACTCCGCTGGCAGGGAAGGCAAAGGAGTCTGATTTCTTTTGAAGTAAAGACGATTGTTACTTCAAAAGCGGGTCAGCGGATGGGCTTGGACTGGGAAACAACACTTCATTTGGATGTTTTGAGAGGCTTAGAAACCTCTGGTTTGCAGCCACAGCCTGTGTAGGGTATGCTGTGTGAACCAGGCTGAGGCCCTCAAAGGATATAAGAAAGCGTCATTTATCTTTGCTCGATGTATTTTACAAGCCCTGCTGAGATGAATATAGGAGCCTATGTTGGGGCTAAGCTAGGGCAGTGTTAATGCAGAAGCAAAGGTGCCCCCACCACTCACTGGAATTGGTGGAGCAAATCTGCACCAGCCATTCCCACTCATGAACTGTAACAGTTGTCAGTTGAAAAGTAAAGGAAATGAGAAATGATTGACTAGTAGTCCCATCTTCTCAATTTAACACACAAAATTTCTAGTATGCAGGCCTTCTACAAGTGGAACAGATTACAGCTTCATGGTCTTCACATTTCCTACCAAGTACTGCTTGTGATATTTTCCCCAAAAATAAAAAAAAAAAAAGAAAAGAAAAAAAAATTAAAAAAGAGAGGAGGGAAGATTACTCTTAAATTTCATGTATGTATAGTTTCATTGTCTCCCTTTAAATATGGTCATTTTGAAAAATTCCTTACTAGACCAAAAGAGTTAAAAGCTATTCAGAAGAAGGAAACAATTATTTTTGTAATGCTTTACTAGAGACGATTTGAAATCTTCAGCTTTTAGTACATAAAAATTGGTGTCTACATGGCCAGAAAAGCAAAATTATAGGCATGGTCTTCATCAGCTTATGCTGCAAAGGAGAAAGGGAAAAGCATGGTTAATATGAAAAGAACATGTAATTTCTGAGTTTCAATTTAAAATTGAAATTTAAGGAAAAAGAATTAGAGTTTTTGTTTTGTTTAGGTTTTGCTGTTGACCAAAGCCATTCTCAAATTTGGCACAAATCTGGAGGCTGTCCTGCTACAAAACAGAACATTGGCCACCTATGCTCAGTAGGAAAACTAATACAAATTTTTAATAGCAATTAAAGAATTAAAGTTTGTTTTTTTTTTTTATGTTCATACATTTGAAAGAATGTTGCAGACTTTCCCTTATATGTTCAAAGTAGATATGCTGGCATAATCGCACTTCATCTTTGCAAAAGAGAATCAATCTATAGAGAAGTTTGACTCCTCCTGGAGCTGCACTTGCTGTTGCCTAACGGTGTTGATGTCAGTGCAGCTGCACCAACTGGCTTTTTAGCCATTCACCTTTAAATTTCAGTCAATGTCCACCTGTTAAAATATACTCAGAAAAATGAAAGCACTGACAAGTTGGTATCTGCTGGGAAGGCTCTACAGCCAGGCATGTACAGTCCAGGAGGTTCCTCCAGTGTATTGATGATAACTTCTTGGCTCAGGTGGTGGAGGAGGCAAAAAGGAAAGGTGTACTACTGGACCTAGTACTGACAAATGAAGGACATTAATGTTGAGGGCAGCCTTGGCTGCAGTGACCATGAAAAGGTGAGAGTTCAGGATTGTGGGGAGTATGTGCAAAACAACAAGCAGGACTGAAACCTTGGATTTCAGGAGGAATAATTTTGGCCTCTTCAAGAAAATGCTTAGAGAAATCTCATGGGCTAGGGCTCTGGAAGGTAGGGGAGCTCAAGTTAGCTGGACAGTATTCAAATATCTATTTCTCCAAGCTCAGGATTGGTGCCTCCTTAAGAAAAAGAATCGGGCAAGGGAAGTAGGAGACCTGTGTGGCTGAGCAAGGAGCTTCTGAAAAAGCTCAAGTGGAAGAAAGAAGTTAACAGAGTGGAAAAAGGGACTGATCTTTTGGGAAGATCACAAGAATGCTGTTAGGCTATGCAGGGACAAAATGAGGAAAGCCAAGGCCTCCTTGGAAGTAAAATTGGCAAGGGATGTCAAAGTCAACAAGGAAGGTTTTTTCAAGTTTGTTGGAGGCAAAAGGAAAACAAAGAAAATGTGGATCTGCTGTTGAATGGGATGGGTGCCACAGTGACAGAGAATGCAGAGAAGGCGAAATGGCTGAATACCTTCTTTGCTTTGGTCTTTACTGCTCAGGCCAGCCCTCAGGCATCATATGCTTTGGTAGAAACAGAGAAAGTCTGGATGCAAGAAGACTTCTCTCTGGTTGAGGAATTCCTCCCAGCTGGGGAGGAATAACCCCTTGCACCAGCAGAGCAGGAGACTGACCTGCTGGACAGCAGCTCTGAGGAAAAAGACCTGGGAGTCCTGGTGGACAAACCAGCAATGTGCCCTTGTGGCCAAGGCCAATGGCATCCTGGGGTGCATCAAGAAGGGTGTGATCAGCAAGTCGAGGGAGGTTATCTTGCCCCTCTACTCTGCCCTGGTGAGGCCCCATCTGGAGTACTGTGTCCAGTTCCGGGTTCTCCTGTTGAAAAAGGACAAGGAACTGCTGGGGAAGATATGGCAGAGGACCACAAAGATGATTAGGGGTCTGGAGCCTGTCTCTTACAAGGAAAGGCTGAGAGATTTGGGTCTTTTTAGCCTGAAGAGAAAACTGAGAGGTGATCTGACCAACACGTATAAATACTCAAAGGGTGGGTGTTAAGAGGAAGGGCCCAGTAGGAGAAAAAGAGGAAATGGCCACAGACTTGAACATAAGAAATTCCATCTAAACATGAGGAGGAACTTCTCCACTCTGAGGGTGGCAGAGCACTAGAACAGGCCGCCCAGAGACCTGGTGGAGTCTCTGGAGATATTCAAGACTCGCCTGGGCAAGTTCTTGTGCAACATGCTCTAGGAGGACCTGCTTTGGCAGGGAGGTTGGACTAGTTGATCTCCAGAGGTCCCTTCCAACCCTGTATCATTCTGTAATTCTGTAAATTCTGCTTCCAATTGTAGCAGAGAGGAGCACAAAGATTTATGTGACTATGGCTTTAAACCACAGCTGATAAATACATTCTTTGCATGCAAATGTGGTGATGAAGCTAAGGTTGTGTGCAGGAGGCTAGACATATCTAATGTGTGAGCCGAACACAATATGTTACAGTAACTGGGCATAGGCATCTGAAATTAATAGTTCCTTGTGGTCATTTACTGGAGAATACCAAAAGGACCCATTCTTTTTGCAGAATAGCAGGAGTTCATGACAGCATATTGGTTTGGAATATTTCTATCTAGCTCTTCAGGTTTGAAAGATAAGAATTACTATCTCTGACCTCTTCCTGTGGTTCATTATAGTTTGCAGCTTTGGCTTCTTGTAGCATCAACCTTAGATTTGTCATAGATACTAAAACTTATCTTCAGACTTGTGTTAAGCAAGGGCAAATAGAATTAGCATTGTGGGGTGTTAGCTTCTGGCCTAAATATCTATGGTGGGATCTCCTGAGACTTTGGGAAAGGGGCTGGACTCGCTAACTGAGATGCTGCCTCCAGTCCTGTGTTTCTGCTAGAATTCTTTGAGCCCTTCAACTAAATATTCCAGGAGGTCATCTGATGTTTACTTGAAACTTGCCAAAAGCTTTTGTTCAAGCATCCCTTGCAAGCAGTGCCTGAAGCCCTGTGCTGAGACTGTAGAGGACTGTCATCAACCACACACTAGCAATAGAGTTGGGACAAAGCAAGAATAAATGTCAGGGTCCCATAGAAATAGACTAAGGCATCTCTGTCTGGAACATTAATTTATTAGCTGAGTAATTATAAAAGGAAAGACAGCAAAGTCTGTAGATGATTTTAGGATACTGAATAACAGAGACAGAAAGGCCTCTCAGAAATACCTACCAGGTAAATGGACAGACAGGACCCTACCAGGAAAAACATGCTGACTGTTGGACGAGTAGAGAACTCACATTGTCATATTTTGTTGATATGGGGTGTGGTCTCCATTACCTAAATGCCTGCAGGTGCAAGGAGGTGGTCTCTGGAATCTGCTATTCATTTCAGTTCTGTGTGTTGAAGTGCTGATATCCTCCAGACCTGACCGTTACTGTGAGAAGCTCAGCTGCAGCATCTACTTAAAAGTTGTGTTTTCTCTGAAGTTGAAAGTGTGGGGAACCATTTGAAAACAACACCAAAAGCATAATGATGCATATATGCCCACCCATGGATATACTGTGTTTAATTCAGGTTTTTTATCACAGCAGGGCAATGCAATATACACCATTAGAGATGTGTGAGAGGCCCCTTCTGAGAGATGTGTGAGAGGCTGGGAAAATAGTGTCTGTGAGGACACGCTGAGGAATAACTGCTCAAATCCCTAACTTCAAACAAAATTTAAACCAAGCATTTTAGTAGGACACACCTTACAAACACAAAGGAGAGCTTAAATTTTAAAGACAGCCTTTCTCTTATAAGCGTGGCATTCCTAATTTTCTAAATCATATAACTTACATGATTTACTGGCACAATATAACAGCAAGAATAAACATTTAGTAGGTGATATAAAACTTGGATGACAAAGTCCTGTCTCTGCAGAAGTCAATGGCAAAAATCTAGCTGTGTCAATGGGGTCACTTGGTGTATTTTTACTGGCTAGAGGTATGATAGGTGTCTCGAGGTGAGCTAACCTTTGTGTTCAGAAGAGCAGGCTGAGCATGTTAAAGGAATTCTCCTAAAGGACTGATATATTTATAATGCATTTAATGCATCTGAAACACCCCATCTGAAGACAGTATCATGTCATACTCTACAGAGAATATTTGGACACTCAGTGGCTGCAATGAGACAAGTCTGAGTCCAGAGCCCAGAGCTGTGTTAGAGGACATACAGCAACCCTGGCTGAAGATGATTAGGAAGTAATTTTCCATGCAGATAGCAATTTTCCAGTCGCTACTGGCCCTTGTTAGCAGAGAGCGGATCAAATGGAATACTGGGCCAAATGTTCCCCTGTGTCTGATGAATGAGGCTTTGCCCCAGGGCGCTGGTGCATGTGCAGGAGCCGTTGAATTCATAGATTCACAGAACACAGAATGATTTGGGTTGGAAGAGGCCTTGAAAGATCAGCTAGTCCAACCTCCCTTCCATAGGCAGGGACATCCTCCGCTATATCAGGTTGCTCAAAGCCCAGTCCAACCTGGCCTTGAATACTTCGAATGGTGGGGCATCCACAACTTCTCTGGACAACCACTTCCAGTGCAGCACAACACTCATCATAAAAAATTTCTTCCTTATGTCTCATCTAAGTCTAGCCTCCTTCAGTTTAAAACCATTAACCTTTGTCTTGTCAATACAAGCCCTGGTAAAAAGTCTCTGTCTTTCTTATAAGTCCCCTCTATATACTGAAAGACTGCAGTAAGGTCTCTCCACAGCCTTCTCATCTTCAAGCTGAACATTTATCCCAACAGAGCCACTTGGCTTTTTGTTGCTCAATATCCACCCTTCCTGCCACAGTGTCTATAGTTGTGGCAGTTGCTAACCATGTGAAAGATGAGGAAATGCTAAAATAGCAATGCTTTTCAAACAATAGGAGTTAAATAAAAATTGCCGTGCTTAAAGTATAGTATGGGACTACTTGCTATTTTTAGCCTGATCATACTTCTATACTTCTACTTATTATACATAAATTTGAACATCACCCAGTTTCACAGTTAAATTAAAAAGGATGAAGAGCAAAGGCCACATGTGAAGGGATTTGAAGTTACAGATTTCATGACTAACAAGCCCTTCAGATCTGCGGTGCGGTGATTTGTACTATGTTACAGTACAGTGGGTTTCAAAGCGGTTCATGCTCATTAGCAGAAAAAGTTAAATGTTAGTTTCAGCCTCGGTGTGAAGGGAATGTGTAATTTCCGCACCTACTATGTTTATTACCTGCCCTTGTTAGACTATCGAGTTTTGCATTTGGCTCTTAGCAATCCTTTTCAGGCTTTATCAAAATAGAACTCACAGCCATATTTTTTCATTCCTCCCTTTAAAAACTGAATGTTAGGAAAAGGACCATAAAGAAATTCTAGAAGGTAAAACCTGATCTATTACATCCTTGTTGTGCTGCCTGACACATTATTGTTCAGGATTTAGGCTAACTGCATGAATAAAAGCCAATTAAGTCACTAATTCTTGTAACACCAGTGAAGGCATGACAAAGATGAATTAGGCGTAGCATAACTATTAGTAACTCCAAAGTAACAGCATTGGCTGTACTTGGGTGTTTCCACTTGGTTACAAATCTATTCACATTACTACTGAATGTGATGTATTTTAAAAGAATATTCTTTAAAGAACGTAAAATAGCCACCACCGCTCCTCCCACTCCCCAGTCAGTAGCCCATTCTGCCAGTTAAAGTGCTGTCGCTGGAGACTGTCTCTGGTGACAGTGACAGTGCCATCACTGACAGCCATCTCGGTGCTCATACAGCAAAAGATTAGTAAAGTGTCAGAATAGCAGCTTCCTATTTTCAGGAGGTATTTCACTAAGTTAATATCAGGGCTGTTTCGAAATGAATTTCTTACAAAAAACACAACAGGAGAAAGCAATTTATACAAACACCAAGAAAACACATGAGACTGTGCATGTCGTGAAACTAAAACCTTGAATTTTACCTGAGTTCATTAAGCAATCACCTCTTCCTTTTTCCTTTTGCTCTCAAGAAAAAGTTAAAAAATAAAAGAGTAGCAAACTGGCATGACCTTTAAAACTAGTGAGGTTTAGTGTCTATATCTAAATGAACAACATATGCATCAGTGTTTCAAGTGGGTAACTCTTCCAATTGACAAAGAAATTACACTCCAAAATAAAAGATTCAGTGTAACTAAGCAGAAATTAGCTATGTAACTGATGGTGCTATGGCTAGAACTGAAACAGTGCAGAAATACTTAAAAGAAATGACAGCGTCCTTTCCCAGTAGGAAAAACTATGTTTTTCCACATGGCATGTCCTTGTAATTCTAGGTTTAGTCACGAATAGTGAAAGTTTCTTTCACTTAAGGATTTTTGGCTCCTTTGTCAAGACATCACATGCAGGACTATACCAAGTTTGTCCCTGTTGGAAGAGGGAACAGGGGGAAGCTATCTGAGGGTGCATGATGGAGGACATTCGAGAGCCCTGCCAAGCAGGTGTCCTGGGCCCAAGCCTGTTCTCAGTTCCCCCCTTGCACTCAAAGTGACTCCTTTTGATCTGGTATGGACAGCAGCACCCTTCTCTTCATGGGATCAGACAGATGGCTCAGGCTCTTACTCTGCTTAGCCAGGTCTGTTGTCTACATGTGGTCCTGTGGGCCTTAAAAGATTGTCTTGGGAAGTTCAGTCTGGCTCTGAGTTGGTGGGAAGTGGTCTCCTGGCCATCTGCATTGCCTTTTCCCAGTGTAACTTAGGAGTACCTGAGGACGTTCCAAAGGCACTGTACTCCTATTACAAATCAAACCTGATGTTACTGAAAGCACCCCTGTCTGTGCTTTTATATATATATATATGTTATATAAATGCCTTTTTTTAATTATTTTTTTTTCCAGAAGTGAGAAGAAATACATAAGCAGATACTGGAAAGAAGTGAAAGTCGGAGACTTTGTGCAGCTTCGCTGTAATGAAATTATACCTGCTGACATATTGCTGCTCTCCTCAAGTGATCCAGATGGGCTGTGCCATATAGAAACAGCTAACCTGGATGGTGAAACTAACTTAAAACAAAGACAGGTGGTGAGGAGGTTCTTAGAGCTGGTAAGTCACTATTCCTAATGCTCGTTTAAGATAAGAATTTGTTTCAGGTAGGTAAACTGTTCACCAATCCACTTCACACCAGCTAATTCTGCTTGTTCTAGTACTGCTAATGAATCACTATTATGGTTGTCATTAAAATACTAGCGCTTGCCAATAACTGACTTCATCATAGTATCAGAAGTTTTACCATAATTTTTCCCTGAATTTGAATAGGAATTATTTGGGGCAATTGTGTGCGGTTGGAAAATGTTCGGGTTTTTTAATGTCTTCTATTGTAGCTTGATTTTTGAAAACATATTTTAACTGTCCAGTGAGAAGATATTTAAATATAAATAACTACTTCTCCTGCCTGCAAACCAGATCATTTTCAATTAGGAATTTTGCCTGAAACTCCATGTTGCAGAATATCCCTCCACCACTTGGAGCATTAAAGCTTTTAAGATTTAAAGGGACAGCATGTATGCATTCTGAAGGTTTCTGTGCTGGAAAAGTGTTTTACTTCTCTCTCACTGTGCTTATCTCTCCCCAACAGCACTGTTTTGAAACAAACAACATCCAAATCTGTTACTGTCAGCAGAATTAGAAGAAATTACCTGAAATTTTACTTGCTTTAATAATCCTATTGAAGTAGTATTTATTTACATGCTCTCTTCTCCCATCCCTCTTGTCAGCTAACCCCAGTTTCCTATATTTTGTCAGGAAAAAAATAAATTATTTTCTAGAGCTCATCTACATCTTTTCTTCTCAGTAGCTCTTCTCATTTGAGAGATTTTGCAAACAATAGGAGCTGCTGCCCTTACCCCTGTCATCAAAGGTAACTACAGCAGCTTATTGTTGCATTAAGGTAGATCTACATTAATGAAGTTGCAATCCAACTGACAGGATAAAAATCCAAATAATTATTTATGGTGGACAGATCCTTTCTTTGAATAGCTTATAGAAATGTGAGTTAAAGACTTATTTAATCATCAGTGATTTCCACATAGAATTTAGACATGACATAGCAGCTATCACCACTTAATCAGCTACAGGTCAAATGTTTCAAAAACTCTGTTTCAAAGAAGCTGATTGAATTGCTCCTCAAATGTCCCATCCCATTCCCACTGAGAGGAAATTTCTTCCAGTGAGTAGAACTCAGGGGAGGTATTCAGATGATGTAGCCAGTTCTTGGCCAGTGTGGACTTCATATGTGACCTCAGGCATGTTACGTAGGACAAAAACTATAGATTGCATACAGGTTACTGAATACAGGGATGCTTTTGTGTTTGTGGATACAAGGGTACATCCCAGCTCTATCTCAAAGGAAGATTTGGGAAGGCACCAGTTGCTCCACTCATCCATGGCAGATAGTTGGATTTCTGTGATTTAAGACCATCTGACAAACAGGAGGTGTTGGTAAACACAGTGTAAAGCATTGATATGTTCAAGTACAGATCATCACAAGACTGGCTTTCAAGAACCTTGCTGCCCAGAGGAGTCCTCTGCTCTGCATCTAGATGTGTGCCTGAGCCATCAGTTGTGGCGTCATTCTCTGTCTTTAACCAGCAAATGTGTGCATGCATTAATACATCAGGAAAACCAGAAGGGAGTACCCCTGCAATCTCATGTTTGGCATTCCCTCCGAGGTTTAAAATTGCTGATCCAAACCAGACAGCTAAAGATTTCAAGCCTGGGTTTTGTACAGTTTGTCAAGACCTGTAACCTTTAGACTGTTGTGTGGAAGTGAGTGGCAGTGCCATTTTCTCCCTGAACAGGTAAAAGGCTATTGGAGACTGAATTGGGCCCCATTAGGGAAGAAGATTGAGGAAACAGTGCTTACCTAGGGAAGCAAAGCTCGGTTTACGTGCCAAGCAGCTCAGCATATCTGGGTATATACGGCATGGCTTGCTCAGCATACTTTGCTTTACTGAGGAAATCTGTTATCATATAGATACTTACAGTCAGCTTTCTAGACACCTAGCTACTTTGCATTTCCAGTCCATCTTCCTTTTGTATCTTAGTTCTCTGCATTACACAGATGATTATGGAACTTTTCTAGCTCAGATGTGTGCTCCAAAATCTGTGGGTAAATAATTTTTTAAACTAAATTTTAGATCACAAGATGCCTGGCTACAATAGCAATGAGGTCCATAATAAATTTTCAGGGGTTAAACTGGGGTTAGTGACAGAAAGCTCATTCATTCCAATGAAAACAGGGCTGGGCCCCAAGAAGTCAAGTACTGAACAAGAGCTTTTAGGAAAGCTACATGTGACTGCCTCCCCTCTCTTAAAATAGTTGAGAAAGCGAGAAATAACCAAGCCCAAGTTCCTGCATCAACTAAGTTGTAGGCAAAGTGCACACCTGCAAAGAACCAAGGCTTCAGCAGCTGCAGCATCACAGAGCCTCACTGTAACAGTATCCCATAAGTTATTCAGCAGAATACTTGCCATCCTCATTACAGTCCTGGCCAAAACCTGTCTGAACACGCTATTAATTCATGTAGCAACATTAGCTTCCTTCCCCCTAATATTAGTAGGGATAGGCTCTTATGGTTCTTGAAGGTGCTGCCCAGCTGAGAGACTCTCAGTAGTGGGATAGAAGGAGCTGTTTGGGAAGTGATGGATGAATAGTAGGCCCACAACCAAGTCGCATGGAATAGATAGTTGTTTTTTTGGAATGAAGTTCAGTTCCTACCTGGGTATGTTTTAAGTTGCCACAACTGGAGAGACCTTATTGTTAGATCTCATAAAGTACTTCAGAAGGCAAAAATTATCTTGCACCAAATGCTGACCATCCTTTTACTGAACCTCAGAGAAGTTTGGTCCTAAATCTCTTCTAGGACCTGCATCCCAACCTGTTCATGTGTTGGACAAGAATACTTCTGCATTTTTATGTTACCATTGTACTAAGCAGAACAACTTTTAGTTATGTTTATAGCTGTTTGGTTCTCTGTCTTTCTGCAGCCCCGTTGCTCAAGTAGGAAAACAAACAAATAGATTATGTAGTCCTGACCCTCTCTTTCCCACACTGCTAAACTCTTCCCCCACCGCCCTTACAGAATGACGTACCTGGTCATGTGGCTTATCATAGGACAAGAAACACAGATCTTTTGGAAGCTGCTTCTTAAAATATCAGCTGTACATAGCTGTCTTTGAATAACGTTTCTGTAGCAGTATCTCAGCCCTTTAAAAGAAGCTGTGTTTAGAAGCTTGGCCTTTCGGTGTTTCTTACATGAACTGATAACTTCTGAGCATGTGCCTGTGAAGCATGTTGATGAAGGATCGCTATTTCTATACCTGTCACTCTGCTGGGCATGGGAAAGGAGTGAGGTTGCAAGGTGGGAGCAGTTCTTTTAAGCCATGTTTATGCTTTCCTTATTCTGTCCCTGCCCTGTGCCCACCCACACAATTTACAGTCCCACAGGTCTGCACTGAGCTGCTTGCCGTAAAGTCTTGGATGCTAGTTTGGAGTCGCTGGAGTGGGGTGTGCTCTGGGCAGTCCTCTTGTGATCACAGCACTCTCTCCAAATGCCCTCTCCAGAAGCACGCAAGACCAGCCCTATAATGTTGGGTACAGCAGTCCTCTGGAAGGGTAGCTATTCTGCCACCGTGGTCCGAGGATCTTTGTGTGTCTCCCTTCAGCATTAACAGCATTTAAGCTCCATAGTCTCAGACAGCGAAAGATCTTATAGTTTCCTCCTTCCAAACCTTCATTCAGGGAAGTACCATTCTGATCTCTTTTTAGCCCAACTCTGGAAGCAGCAATAAGCAATTATAGAAACTGTTCTGTATCCTTGTCTCTAGTGCTTTGCAGGCATTATTTTATTCTAAACATATGCTCAGAAGATCCAAGATCAGCACTTGTGGGCTTGAATGGAACCTCTCCACTTGTGAATTCCAAGAAACTGTTTTCCTTTACAGTGCAAGTGACCAGAAGTACTGCTTATTTTAGTGCTGTTTTGATTTTTCTGAGTAATTTATAGTAGACTGGGAACATACTGCTTGTTAGCTTTTCGTGTTTCTTAACAAATGTGATCTGTCTGACAAAACCTGTACTTTCTGTACATGATTCTACACCCCATTGATACACAAGCCTTGAGAAGAGTCACTGATATATTTCTCTGTGGCTTATATGTCTGAATGTATACTTTATTGTCAAACACTCAAAATAGTCAAGAAAGAAGAAGATCGCTCAGTGAGAAAGTTAAAAATTTAAAAAGGAAACAGTAGATTTTTCAAAGGCCTTGACATTTTTCCCTCCGAGACTTTAAATACTGTGGTCTTGTTATCCAGCTATTGCAGTAACAAGATATGTTAGAAATGTTTTAAGTGGTCAGAAATATACTACTGCATGCTCTGCCTTTAAAGCCAAAAGGACAGTGGACTGTCTTCACACTGAAACATGAATCAGATCCATGTGTGCAGTATGGCACAGTAGAAAGGAGAAAGCACTGTACTGAATCTTGCTGTGAGTGATCTAACAGCATTAGCACTGACCAGTAAGCATCTCTTGGAAAATACGAGTGTTTCTTGGTATTCCACCAGTTTCCTTCTAATTACTAACCCACCCTCACTGCTGCCGAGTCACAGCAGCTCTTTCTGGTCCGCTGGATCTCATTGGAGACACAGGAGGCAGGAGGAATCAATGTGTTTTCTGTGCTACTCTGCAGGCTGCTGTGCCACCACACCCTCTGCAGTTGCTTATGGAATGTTTTCCGTCCATCAGAGATGTCGTGTCAGCTGCTCTTCAGAGAGTGGATAAGCAGATACAGCTTAGGCTGTGAGAGCTCAAAACTCCCTTTCAGGTTTCATAAACTTGATTTAGGATATTTTGATAGTATGAATCTAGACTCATGAAAAACATTTACATTTCCTTGCTCTACTGTTTTTACTCAGTGTGCCTTTTAACAAAGTCCACAAAGACTCACTGTGGATTCTGGAGCAGCTTATGGTTTATTAACCACTGGCCACGTCCTGGATGTTTATGTGGAAAGCTTCAGTTCAGCTGAAAGCCTAAGCTAAATCTAGCAGCTGCCATCCCCTATGAGAAGGTGTGTGTGTCCTGAGAGCTGATGGGGGTAGGGGATTCATATTTTTTTTCCCTCTCATTTTCTCAGAAGAGTAGACCTTTGTTCAAAACAAGCTTGCACTAGCATGATTAAACAAGTTTAGATAAGCCCTGCAAATGACTTTGTGGCTGCTTATTTACTTCATTTTAAAAGCACACCTGAATTTGGTGTCTCCTTGTTTGGGAGGGTTCATTTGCATGTAGACTAGCACCAAAATAACTCATCAGTCTGATTTCCTCACAAGTCATTATGTGAACACTTCTGGAATAGGTATAAACTCAGAGCCTGTGCTTCCTGCGGGGACAGTTGCTCATCTGTCCCAGCCTGGAAGCAGGGCTGAATTGACAGATCCAGCTTTCATTGCAGCCCTACTGTTCTTGCATAGTGCTGGAAGCATACTGGGTATGGCTGGACTTAGAGGAACAGTCCCGTCACTCCCTCTTCCAAGCATTAAGCCATTTATACCATCTCTTTCTTTGCCTGTGAGTCATGGGCAGAAACTGGATCAGAAGAGAAGACAGCTTTCTAGCAGGGCTGCACTGTAAGCCTGACTGTTGGTAGCTGCAGGCTACTCTAAATATGAGGTACTTTGGGAAGGGCAACTCATGCTAATTGCACAAAAACAACTCACAGAGCAGCCTTAGTATCTCAGTGTATATGTTCCTTTGGCTTTCAGTTTTTCTCCTTCAAAGAAATGGGGGGGAGGGAGGAAAGCAAGCAATTTTCAATTTTTGATTTAGCCTAAATATACAACCATCTGCATTGGTTAAACTAGCCCAATTTGAGCTTCTTATGTCAAAGAGTCTTCTACAGCAACACATGGATGGGCATAGCTATACTCTCAATGTGCTCTTTGTCCCACTAATACACTCTGGATATCACCCACCTGAAATTAGTGGGAATAGTACACTATTTTAATCAAGCAGATGCGAACTAATCGGCAATGTGCACTCAGCCCAGAAAGCCAACAGCAGGTCAAGGGAGGTGATTCTGCCCCTCTACTCCATTCTGGTGAGACCATGCCTGGAGTGCTGCATCCAGCTCTGGAATCCTCAAAACAGAAAGGACACGGACCTGTTGGAATGGGTCCAGTGGCGGGCCATGAAAATGATTGGAGGGTTGGAGCACCTCTCCTATGAAGAAAGGCTGAGAGAGCTGGGGTTGTTCAGCCTGGAGAAGAGAAGGCTCCAGGAAGACCTTATTGCAAGCTGTCCCAATACCTGGGACTACAGGAGGGATGGGAGAGAGACACTTTATCAGGGAGTGTAGTGATATAATGAGAGGTAACACTTTCAGAATGAAAAATAGGAGATTTAGATTAGATATTAGGAAGAAATTCTTTACTATGAGGGTGCAGTAAAGGTTGCCCAGAGAAGCTGTGGATGTCCCATCCCTGGAGGTGTTGAAGGCCAGGCTGGATGGAGCTTTGAGCAACCTGCTCTAGTGGGAGGTGTCCCTGCCCATGGCAGCAGGGTTGGAACTAGATGATCTTTAATGCTCCTTCCAACTCTAACTGTTCTATAATTTATATCATACTACTGTTGTTTAGATTGTAAGTACTTTAACAGGGTAGAATCAGACCACAAAAATGTCTCTAGCACATTTGGGGGGTTATTCCTTGTGCCTTTCTTTTTGCAGTATTTTGAGAAGGTATACAAGGCTAGGAAAAGTGGCTCAAAAATTCCAGATACACACATGTTAAAACAGCAGATTAGTGCTTCATCCCACACATTGCCAAAATTAGATTTCCCTAAGGGAAAAGAGAGTTAAAAAAAATAACCAACCAAACAAAAGAAAACAATGTTTTTTTCCCTATGCTCTACCAGAATAATAAATCGAAGCCTATTTTTTTTTTTTAGCTTTACAGGTTTTAGAGAAACAAGTCTTGTATTTGTCGATACAAAATGTGAGCATGTCACACCCTGTGAAGACCTTTGACTGAAGTCATGCCTTGAACATTCTGTAGATTTCTTTGATGGGGGTTGGAAGGATACAAAAAACTCTATGCTTGTATTGTATCTTTTTTTAGGTATTACATTTTCAGAGATTACTTGTGTGGAAATAGCAGACTTGTCTAGTTAAAGAGGAAGCAACTACTGTCTCTCCAGCAGAGAAAGAAATGTAGAGCAGCTGCATGCAAAACGGCCTGGTGTAGAGCAGGATCCAAGTCAGTGCTGTGGCAAACTCTTGTGTGAGCTAAAAGCCCTCAAGGAAGGCTGAGAACAATTTTTCACTCTACCATTTTACCATGCCACATAGTCAGCGGTCTCACACTGGTTGGTATAGGGAAATAAAAAACTCAAGAATGATGGTTCACTTCCTCCTTAGTCAGCTTTGAGCAAGGTCATAATCTCTTTCTAGTTTCCATTGTGCAGGTGTCCAGGCCGCAAGTTTGACTATTGAGGGAGTTTCATTAGAAGGACAAGGAATTTGAATAACTGTAAGAGAAAATGTTGGTTATCTTAATCTAAGATGGGGGGAGCAGAGAAAGAGTCCCATTCTGAAGAGTGCTGAGTACGTGACTTTTACCATTGACATTGGCTGTTTGGTTTTGTGTATAAATATAGGTTAAAGGAGGTAATTTGATGAATCTGTGTTTGAGTGTCTTGGCTGTGAAGGACCTCCCATCCCTAGGGTAATTCTTCCAATGCCGGTGGAGCAGTGGTAAATCCATGTAAGGAAAAGTACTATGCCAGTGCTTGTGCTATGTCTGACCTCTAGAGACATAGGACATTTCATTCTCTGTATCAATAGTCCAGCATCTCTCTGTTCTGTTGTTTCTCTGAAAAAGCATTAGAAAACAAGAGAGCATTTCAGGTCTGTAGAGAAAATAAAAAGCTATACAGGCTTCCTGTTGTAGAAAAGTGAACAGTTGTATTTAGAGCAAGTTAAGGAGCTATTTGCTAATTTTTTTTAAATTTTTTTTTTGGTCATGACTTTTCTGCTCTCCTAGGCTAATTCAGTTTTACTGAACAACAATTTCTTTCTGGAACTGTTTATTCCTGAGCCATACATTGGTCTGTCAGCTGGGAACAGGAAATATCTAGAATATCTGTTCTCAGAAATGAGATTTTGTAATATAGTGCTGAGAGCTTAGGGTCAGGATTTTTGAGCTGGAAACATGTCACACTGCACTTGTTTCTGATACCACAGCCTCAGTGAGTAGTACGAGTGGTTAGGAAGGGATGGAAAGGCCTCCTTTCCAGAGCAGGAGAGTTCACAGTATTGAGTCATGTATAAACCCAGCTATGAAGATGTGGAATGCTTCCAATTTTCCTTTGGAAGCATTGAGGTGGAGAAGGGGTCTGCCGTTCTACCAGAAAATGCAGAGCGACAAAATGAGGAACTCCTGTCTTTATCTCAGCATCCAGGACGTGAACCCCTCATCCCACTTCTCTTTTCTCCACCTGCTACCCTCCAATTCTTCTACACATTTTAGTACTGATAAGGTCACAGAGGCCAGTAGAAATTTGCATTAAAAGGCTATTTACACGGGAAGTGGCTGGCCATATGTAACAAAGCTGTTATTTCAATAAACTCATGAAAATTTCCATTCATTAGTTATACTCAGGTTCATACTTTCAAGCTCTGCTATCAATCTATGATGTTGAGACACTTCACGTACATGCATGTGTTTGTGAGCGAGAAAGCTATGATTGTGCTGTAGATATGTGACTGGAGAAGACGCTGTTTTCCACACAGAGCTATTGTACTTATATTTCTATGTGATTCTGAAAAAAAAAACCATCAATAGTGCATAGACAGCAGTGCTAATGCACTAATTCAGCTTACTTGATGTCAGTAATGAACTGGTTTAGATCAAAGCAGGGAACACAGCCTTTTGACTTCCAAGAGAAAGATAATTTGATATTTATCATACAACATGGTTAGAAAGCACGTATAAGTTGTCATAAGTGCTGTCCAGCTTCTACTTAACTTTTCCAAATTTGTTTGTTCATTATATTTTCATCCTGACTTGATTAAATACCAGATTCAAACCCATGCCCCATATGGCTAAGTGTACTCATATACCTGTATAGCAATGTGGCCTGTATGGCTGAGATCACAGGGATCTGACAGGCTGCTGCAATGTAACAGGAAGGAATAAAAATGACTTTGTCTTGCTATTAACTACATGAAGGTCAGTCATGTCAGCTATTAAGAAACAAAAAGCAGTGGAGTATCTCCTGATGCTCCACAGGAAGCTGTTGCTGCGATCTTTGATTAAGGTAGATAACTGATAATGTCATGGAAGAAAAATTGCACAAACTATTTTATTAATTGGTGTTCTCCCTGTTCATCTTATTCTTGAGATTTGTTCTCATTGGTTGCACTTCCACATCTCATATTTATTGAATGCTTATAATAATGAATATTTGCATAAGAATCATATAATCATAGAATAGTTTGGATTTGAAGGGAACCTTTAAAGACCATCTAATCTAAGCCCCCTGCCATAGACAGGGACTTCTTTCAGTAGATCAGGTTGCTCAAAGCTCCATCCAACCTGAGTTTGAACACTTCAGTGATGGGGCATCCAAAACTTCTCTGGACAACCTGTTCCTGTTCTGGACAACCACCCTCATTATAAAAAATTAATCCTTACATCCAGTCTAAATCTGCTGTCTTTCAATATAAAACTGTTCCCCCTTGTCCTATCACTGCAGGCCTTGGTAATGTCTATGTCATTGATGTATAGTACTGGTCTCAGTACAGACCACCGAGGTACACCACTTATTACTGGTTTCCACTGGCCATCCAGCCAATTCCTTATCCCTCTAACAGTCCATCCATCAAACCTGTATCTCTCTGATTTAGCAGCAAGAATGTTGTGGAGGAATATATCAAAGACCTTGCAGAAGTCCAAAAAGATGACACCTGCCCAGAGCATAAGGTGAGGGAAGGCTTCACAGGAGTAATAGACTCTGCTGTTCTTCTGTGCTCTGATTCAACAGGTTGTATTCATGTGTGTTTTAATTCTACGCTTAACTAAACAAAACACACAGATTACTGAAGACAAGACTGTGGAGGAACTCTGTAACCATTGTGTGTGCCTGAATCACAGGGCTGGCTAGGATCCTGAACAGAGAAGTAAGCTTCAATCGCTACCCCAGCGATACATGTTCATCACCCCTAAGCTCACTTCCCAGCTCTGCTGGCCAGTTTTGGAACTGGGAAGGCCATCATTAATTTCTTTTCATAAGATCTATGCAATCATGTGGTGTCTGAAAAAAAATCACCCTTGAATTCCTTGAGGCTTTGAAAAGGTGTTTTACACTTTACTACTGGAGTCTTTAGCATGTTGATTGAAAGGGAATTTATTCAGTAAAATAGATAGTACAGGCAAATAGACAGACCAGAGCAAAGCTCTTAGCCAAAGCGTTCTGCAGCCATCCCGACTTCCCCCATGTAGGAAGCATGCCAACTACAGCCCTGCTGCCCTCAGATTGACCATGAATCTTCACAGCTGCCCCTTCACTCTCTCCCAGGGCTATGATGGAAATACAGAAACTGCTGCGACTAAGCAGAGAAAGTGCACTCTGAATGCCATGTTTGCCCTAGGACATTAGAGGAGCAGGCATGTGATGGTGAATGTTGGTACAAGATACAACTCCAAGCAAAGATGGCATGCCAGTGTTCAGCTTGGGGACTTTTTAATTGTTTATATAGCATTCTCATGCTAGAGATGCTTGTGGAAAGACTGACAAACCTGTGACAGTGCTGATATGAATGTTGCCCTGCAGTATTTCGAATAAAAGTTGTCTTTTCATTAGAACTGCTTCTTTCCCTCTGTGCTCCCCTGCAGCTGGCAAGGGTCAGAGTCTCTCAGTTCCTTGAGCAACTGCTGTATGTTACAGTCTCCCCCCCCAATACTAGAAACATTTCTTAAACAAACTGCCATGCAAGGTAAAGCTGCTTTTACCCAGACTTCCTATCTTCAGGATGGGGCGGGCTTATCAAGCTTTGATTTGTTTAACTGTGCCCTGGCACTACAGCTGCTATTGTTAGGTTTTGCCATTCAGAGGGAAAGAAAACTCTTCATTAGCAGCCACTTTCTCTCCTGCCAGGACTCTGATGTTCTGGTTTTTATTTGTGGAATGATGTAAGAGAGGTGCTTGGTGTTTTCACTCTTCTGGTTGAAGGGTCTTAGTCCTTCCCACTCCCATTTCTTCTGGCAGAACTAGGGCAGGATTAGACCAAGGTGTATTCAGAAGCTGACCTGAGCTGTTGTCCTACTAAATTAAAATGAACATGCAATGTTTCTGCCACTAATCAAGTGAAGTTTTCTTCCAGCAGTTACAAGATGCAGCAGAAAGACTGCTGCAAATCTCTCTAGAAAGGGAAAAGCGCTGTAGAGCAGGGAGGGTTACATCTTACCAAGTGTCTGTGAGCATGAAGCAAAAAGCCTCTGGAAGAGCAGTGCTGGTTGTACGCAGAGTTTAGCAAGGCTTGTTTTGTGGTTTAGTTGAAGCACTAAGCTAATGCTGAGGTTGATTCTTACAGACTATGAACCCATTCATTTATTTCAGTGGCTGGCTTTTGGAACAGGCAGATACCACTTTCTTAATTGTCCAGGTCTGGGTCCGTATTTCAGCCTTGACATACTCTATTCCCTTACCATTCTCCAGTGCTACTGTAGTCCATGAACAAATTAATTTACATCACTGTAATTTTCAGTGTGTTGCTAAGGATGGCCATCATCCCAAGGGGCATTAGAACTTGCATGGATTGTATTTTCAGCAAGGCTGACAATTTTTTGGTACTTTTGTCCCATAATTGACTAACAGCAGTCTCTTCAGCTGGCTGTCATATTGAAGTCATCCCAAGCCTTGCAAAGGCCACGCTTCTTTTCCTGCAGGTTGGGTATTGCGCTCTTCCCTCATACTATTTTCTACAAAGGGAAAAACTTTTACTTAGGTCAGGCAGAGGAAGGTCAGCCCCCTAACATGTATTTGGCTTGCTCAGCTGTTCCAGTGTTTCTGAATGCTGAACATCTCTGTTCCATTTAAACAAACAGTACTGAAAAAATCCAATTATAGTAGTAGTTGTCAGTGCAGAAAACAAAACTATTAAATTCTGATGTACGACTAGATCTGTTTAGTTTCTAAATAGCATAGATCAAACTGCTTCTTTCTTTTTTTTTGTGAATTAGTGGCACAGATTAATCTCTGCCAGGGAGACTAATGCAGTTTAGACATTAAAACATTTCACTCTTTTAGTATTTAAACAATTTGCATGCTTTGAATACATAAAATCAGTATGTAATTCCAGTTACACATTAATAAAAGGTCAGATTAATTTTATGTGGTAAATGCAGGGTACTTCTATATAAAGCAATAATAGATGGACTGATGCATTGGGAGAACCATTCTTATTGCGCTTAAAAGCCTTTAAACAGGAAAGCTATTTTTCTGGCTGAGGCAGATTTTTGTCTATTAAATATTTCCTTTGAGTTGTCCCCATGACTCCATTTCTCCCTTTTTTTTTCCTCCAGACATAAATGCCAAAACAAATCCCAGAGCCCTCATCCAGCAATTGTACTGCAGGGAGAAGTCTGGATAAGATCCCCAGCATAGCCAGTAAACACAATGTGATAAGCGGGTAACTGTCACTGTCACCCGAGGGCATCCTGGGGTACTCACGCTGTCCTATTGGAAGAACTGAACATCAAACTCAGGTTTCTGCAGCAGTAAAGTAGGGCAGATGAATAAAGGAAAACATTTTAATAACTCTGCATTATTAATATCACTAGCAGGCCATTAAATCTCCCATACAACACACATTTAATGAAGGGGAGTATGTTGTTTGAACACTGTGTAATTGTCAGACTAACTCATCTGGCAGATCAGCACACTTTGCTTCTTGAGCTATGACAGTTCATGAGGTTGCCAGCAGAGTCGGAAAGGTTGGCATTTCACTGTAGAGATTCAGAATGATCTTACAGCCAGAGCTCCAAAGTCGTGTTGGAGAGAGCTATATTCAGTCCCTTTTTTTCATGACAGATCAGTATAGTTCCTTCATCCGTCTACCTGTTCATTTCCCACTCTGTAGAGGCATTGTAACATTTGCTTCCCCTCAACACTTTGCCTTTTTAGGATATAAGTTTTTCAGAGGGTTATACATCAATAGTCACCCATGAGATAAGGGACAGCAGTTTATTTTATGAACAAAAAATTAAACAAAACACCTTTTCATTGTATTCTTTTTCTCCTGTCTACTTTTGTGCTTCACCCAGACATACAGCCCAATTATTGCAGACCCAAGTTATTGTTTTAAATGGAACTCTTAATCAGGTTTAATAGATAGAGTATTGTTAAAGCCTATTCACAAAGCATCTTAAATTTAATTTGAATTTGAAATTCAGCTTTGAAGGAATCGATATTTAGCGGGTTTTTGCCATCTGACTAAGTCTGCTTACACATGGAAAATAAGCCTTCCCATTGCTGCATTTAGAGTAAGAATGAATTTCCTTAAGTTTTAAGAAATTGGGAGAAGTAGGTTTTATGGACAGGATGCTAAACATTTTCCTAGCAAGAAGACTGCTGAAGAAAAAATATATTCTGTGGAATCCCTCTGTGTTTGTGGACTCTGTGTCCTTTTGACAAGTTTCAAGCTTTCAGAAATACCTATGAGTTCCTAAAAAGTCAGCAGTTTTTTTGGAGGAAGGTAGTGAGCTAAGGATATTTTGGCAAAATCAAAATGTGAAGTCAGGTATTTGAGAATAGCTAGGTTCATATTATTGAATTAAATACCTTTTTTTTTTCCCCTCTTATTTTTTCTCTCATTTTTCATTTTGATATGACATAGTATGTCAGAAGAGTGAAGGAGGAAGTGGTCTTCACACCTCCAATGTATCTTGTGCATCATTTCATGCATGCAAAAACCTTCAAGACTTGCTTTATAAATTATATTGGTAAGAAATAATTTTTAACACTAGAATGAAGTGGATAACGTTCAGTCACTGCACGCTACTGAACGCAGGGTATGAATATCTCCAATGTAGGGATTTACTTGAATGTTTCTACTCAGTCGTGGTTGACAAAATGATGTATTTCTTTATTTGTGTACTTCTGAAACTCTCAAACCATGTGCGAAGAAATAACTGAAACCTCTGTTTCACATCTTTCAAGACCTTGTTATGACTTACACAAAAAAAGAATTGTGTTGTGCCATGGTGGTCACAACACTAGGTTCCTGGTGTCTTGCAAGGCCATGCAACATTGGATAAGGCATGCCACCAGTTTTACCTTTGCATCCCCTGTGTACAGGCCTGTGGTCATTCACTTTTTCAGGCAATGTTCACCAACCATCCAAACCATTCCCTGTGCTCTCCATAGCAAAGGCAACCAGACCTATTTTGTGTTTTTATTCTTTGAAGTAACTTGCATCCTACTGCCAGTACAGACACTACACCTTGGGAGGTCTTTCGTAGACTGATAATAATAGTGATGAGAAATTCAAACCCAGGAGGAGGAACAACATCCATTTAAAAGACCAGTGGAGAACCAAACTGGCATCCATGGTTAATGCTTTTATCCATCTTTACTGTGTAAAAAAGCAGCAGCAGTACCTAACATTGGAAAAGAATGGAAGTACTAATTTTTTAGAGCCTGCAAATACTAAGATAGTGAGAATATCATGGGCAGTGGGGTTTACATTAGCCCTGCTTGCTCAAGACAAAGGGAAACAAGGACTCCAATTCCTTTTCAGTTTCATGGAAGCCAAATGTGCTTTTCTTGGTTCCTAAATATCATCTGTTGCTTTTTCACTGTTTCAAAAAGATTTTGAGATTGATTGGCCTGGCGGAAGAGAAACACAAGTGGGAATATGACTGTGAGCAGCCTTAGAGTGCTAATGCAGAAGTAAAAACTTCTGAGTTCTGGTTGTTAGTTTGTTTTATGTTGTTTTTCTGTTAAAATAATCGAATATGCTTGACCTTGCTTAGACTTCGACATATGTGGTGCTCATATTGATTTTTTTCAAAGCTGACACTCTTTGAATCTAGTATAATAATTTCTGGGCCTTCTTTTACATTTCTTGTTTCTCCAAGTGACCTCCAAATATCCTTTCAAGCACAGTTTTTCTGTAACATCTTAACAATGACCAGTCTGTGCTCCAAATTAAGTACTATCTGTCTTAAGTGTAAGCAAAATATTTTGCTTCACTTTACAAGGAGTTGTCCTTAGAATTAGTCATGAGAAGTAAAATGTACATTGTGGGAAAAGCAGAACAGGTTGTTTAATAGAAATATACAGCTGACATGAACAGAATTTAGCCCAGGCCTTTGCCATCCAACAATTTTGGAACTGCAGAACTTACTTGCTATCAGTGAATCTCTACCAGGTTTGTATCAAACAGAAACTCAGTTGTTCAAACCAGTGGTGCACAAGGCACAAGTCTGGGACACATGCAGAGGTACTATATAATAAATATTATACATACCTCCAGAAAAAAAAAAAAAGAATGCCTCGAACTGTGTTTTGTGAGTGACCTGGCCTTGTTGATGTGCACTGGGGGACCATGAGAACAGCAAATAAATCAAGTTTTCCAGGAAATTAGGCACCAGAAAGCCTCAACTCAGATTGCAGTCTGTATGGGCATGGAGCTTTTCATTCCTTTTGAGGCTGGAACAGCTTTAATGCCCAGCAGTTCTGTAAGTGGGAAATAAGACACTGGAAATCAAGCACATCAGAAAACTGCTGGACAAAGGTCTGGGGAAGTGCTATTTTTGTTCATATTTTGATCTTGTTTTCTGTGTCTTAACAGTGATGAAGAAATTCACTGCAAGAGAGAAATTAAAGGTAGATGTGAAGAATTTAATTTTTTCATGGACTTTTACCTAGAAAAAAACACAAATCATTATTTGTGTGTTGTAAAAGCAAAACTTTTGGCTTTAACGTCTGTTTAACTGCAGCTTTTCTTAGTTGTTAATACATGAGAACATCACAGTTTATGTTTTATTTGCTGCTGAAATGTGGATATAAACACAAAAAGGAACAAAACTTTGATCTGTGCAAAATCTTACTTTAGCTTTGTGCTTCTTTATAACCACTGAAAGCAGTCACACACAGGGAGTGTTTAATGTATTTTTTCATTCATTTACCTAAAGGCATTTTCACATCTAAACAGTCATCAGCTATAATATACAGTATATATCTACCCTTCCATTTCACAGGGAAGAGATAGAGCTATTTGATTTATTAATAAACCAAAGAGCTTTTGCCATAATCAACAGTTTTGTTTTCCTACATAAACTACTATTCTAATTGCATTTTCTCTCCTCCCAGATATAATCTGATTAAAGACCATAATCACATGTTTTGAGTTAATTGCAACAGAACACAAATAGACAGACGGTTAGATTTAATGATAAAGAACTTTTAGTTCCAAAACTGAGTCATAAATTAAAAGAATCCAACAAGCAAAGGAGGAAGAAAGACTATGTTGCGTGGTAGTGATGGGGAAGTTGAGTATGTTTAGTCCTCTCTGATCTTGACAAGACCTTTCTTCATGTGTGAAGATTTTAGCTCTAGCTTTTAAGTAGATTTTTTTCTTCTTATCTGTAAAATCACTGGGTTTGCAGCCAGCCTTTCTTAGCAGATTCAGTCTGCAAAGTTTTAGCTGCTCTAGAAGTTGATGTATCGGTACAGCTCTGAAACCATGTGTTCACCACCGTGTTCAGCAGCCAGAGAAAACCTGCATTTGATTAAATTGAGTTTCATTATTACGTGTCTCTACGATTCCCTCAGGGGTATTCATCAAAGATGTTAAGATTTCTTTGTTTTCTTTTTTAAGGTCACTGAATAAAAATTTGTGCTGAATTAACTGTGTTATATATAGTACGTTATAATAAAAAAGCAAGAATTGTTTCCTTTTCCAGTCTTTTCCCTCCAATTTACAAATTGAATTGAAGCTGCAGTGCTGACTCTTCTTCACAGTCCTTAGGCAGACAGACAGTATATTATTGAAACACCTTGAGCAACATTTGTGCATTATTTTTCCTCCAGGGCAAGGAAGGAAAGCATCATGTTCTGGAGCATCAGAGCAGGTGTTACGAAGACAATACAGGCTTCCCCAGCACAACAAGCTTTGGTGCTGTTTGTGAGAACTTCACCTTCTCCATCAAACTCAAGTAAAGCCATCTGCTAAGTAGCACTGGCTACTCGTATAGGGTCTCTGTCACACAAACCTTTGACTGCTGGAGTCAAGAACACAGGCAGAGTGTACAATGTAGGAGCTGTAGTAACAGGTTTCAGATGTCAAGGCCTGAAAGCTTTGTGATGTCTGTTTTAGCCAGTGTTTTTTTTTCTTGTGACTGCTGGTGTCTGTGCCTGCCTGAAGTGAACAGGCTGAGGAACAAGGGTCAAAGGAGGCAAACATTTGGCTTTACGATATCTGCCCCATTCTACAGCCTAATGATGTCTTAGGAGCCTCTGAAGAACTAGGTACTTCCAAGCATTCCCAGCATCTGACTTCAGTCACCTAGAGAAACGTAACTCTGACCAGAATAAATATCTAATGAGCTTGAATACCAGCAGTTCTTGGTGCTGAGACAATCACCTGGATTTCTTGCTAAGGCTCAGGTATTTAACGGCCAACTTTGGTGTAATTTTAGGGTGTGTGATTCTCATTGTAGCAGTCATCTTCTTTGCTCAGAGCTGTCCTTTGTTTTCACTCCTTTCCCCCACCCACCTTGTTTACAAGCTGAATTCTGCATATAGAAATGATTCTTGCCTCCACTGCCTTGTAGCTGTCTCCAAGTGACAGCCCATCTTCACGGTTCTCTTTATCATCTCTTGTTTCTTGAAAATATAAGAAAGGTTTCCAAAAGTGTCAGGTGTGGGTGGTTTGAATTTTCCCCTATATATTATAAGTCTGTCTTTCTTCCAGGTATAACTGGTAGAAAAATGAAGGAAGGTGTTGATGGTGATGCTGACATATCTGCTAGTTACTTTTATCTCTTATTTAAAATCTAGTTTCTTTCACCTCTCCTGAGTAGAGTTAATATTAAAAAAACAGACATACTCATGTGTTTCAGAGAAGCTGGCAGTAAGATTGTCCTTTAGTTACTGATTCCCGGTTGGCTATTCCCATAATGTGTTCTAAAAGGCAGTGGTTGGGGTCTACAGCTGGTCAGCAAAGCCGTTATAAAACATAATATTTGCCATGTTACTACAGTTGCAAGCTTAATAAAATTATATTTCACAATTGGTTCTTTCATTCAAATGGTGTGCAAAGAGGTTTTCTAAATGTAGTTCTCATTAATGGAGACAAACAGCCTTCTCAGCAGCACCACGACCGGGTACCTCTGATTTCACTGCATAGTTTGTTTGGTCTGGCAAAGAAGGGAGAACCTTGATTTTTATTTAACAAAATCAAATAATTATGCTGTGATAGGATGTTTTTCCTCAGACACAAGAAGGTGCTAACTGCAGGTAAACACACATAGTCAGCAAAAATACCATCTTAAGACTAATGAGCTAGAGAATCAAGAAGGTTTTTAAGTGTCAATTAGGAAAAAGTTATTCTGCTATATGTATGTAATTTACTGTAGTAGATTAATTTATCTGTGTTGGCATAAAGCAATTAAGAAGTGTTGCTAATATTTCAAAAGCCCTTATTAGCTTTTTCATAATTGGCAATATATTGACTTACGTCGTCCTAGATTTTCAGTAGCTTCACTGAAGAGTAGTGATACTATTGAGTATTTGGAGCCTTCCCAGATAAATTTCATTTTTCTACTCCAGACCAAATTCATTTAACTTCTGGTTTTGGCATCTTTTATCTAATGTTTTTAGAAGCTCACATTCTTCCACTTGCAGAACAAAAAAGTCATCTGTGTGAAAGAGATTTTGGAAGGCATCTAAGGAATTTTGGTACCCAGGTCCCTTTGATTTTCAGTGCCAGTGGTCAGAGTAATTCATTTCATTGCCTCTGAAAAAAGCTGGGCTTTAATATATTGTGAAAGCTGGAAAAGAAAACAATTTTGACTATAATTTGCAAGTCTTTGCCCAAAGTAATTAACACTTTTATTATTCCAGGACTCAGAATTTGACCCCTTGAAGTTCACCAGTGTCATTGAATGTGAGAAGCCAAACAATGACTTAAGTAGGTTTCGAGGTTACATGTGAGTATTTCATATAATATCCTTCAATATACGCTCCTTTTCTCTAATACAGAATAAAAGAAATGCTGCTTTGCTTTAGTCTGTATTCTATAACTTGCATCATCTTCACATCTAAATAGGGCTGCATATTTAAGGCTCTTTTAGAGGATCCTCTGTTCAGGGAGAACTCAGATGGGAGAGATGGTAGCCTCACGTTTCCATTCCTTAGGGTGAATTTAGTTGTGGGCTTTGATCAGTTTACACTCCAGAAATGAATGCATGAAGTACCGTAGTTACAGACACTCTTCTCCCTTTCCTTGGATCAAAAAAGGAATCAAAAAAGCCGTGGATCAAAAAAGCCCATCTGGAAATAGGAGGAAATAGAAAACCAGTTCAAGAGAGCCAAGAAACAAACACAATCTGTTGTACACTGCTTTTATGAAGATGGGTCTGTTTGATGTTTCTTTTGATATAAATGTAATTGAGGAAAATCTGAAGGCGAAACCAGTATTTCTCCAGCTATGACAGTATTCCTTTCCTCTCCTTCAGTCAAAATAAAACAATTGGCTCACATCATAGGTGTGGTATGTCCATACATTACCACACAGAATCACCTATGGTCACTTGACTTAATTCTAAAAAAACAGAACTGCATCAACAAGGTGCTCATCTCTGGCCAAACAGCCCTGCTCAGAAGCAAATGCTTTAGTATGTACAAAGCGCTTTGCTTCTAACATAGCCGGGACTGTACTACATAGGCACACCAGTAATGGTGGCTTAGGATATGCACTCTTGCCTGACTTATATTTCCATACTCTGGAACCATATGGAGAACCACGGGATATTTAATTTCTGCCTAAATTTTAATGAAGAGAGTTAAACAGACACTAATTCCATTTAGAATGCAATGATTTATCACCCATATTGATCAGGAGTGATAAGCAGCATTGACTTGAGTAAATGGCACAAGGTAAATTGCTGGAGCTTGGGGAGTTTTTTATAGTGATGCTATTTACCGCCTCAGTTACTACTCTCAGATGTCACAGATCATGTAGGATGTACTGCCAACTGGTGTAAATCGGGACAGTTTTTTTGAAACTACATCGAGTTGTGGGAAAATTACTTCCTTTATTTAGCAGCACAAAGCCCTACAGTTCATTTAAAGACAAAAGTTTAGTATTAAACATAACTGCATGAGGGTGTGTAAGTGTCTACATTATTAGAGAGCTTGCTCTACTGTAGAAATGACATTTCCAGATATGGAAATGCAAAGTTTGGCAGTTTTTCTAGCACACTTCATGTGTGTGAATCTCAGTCCCCAAAATATGGGGCAGAGGTTGAATGCAGTAGAAGATATGCATACATTTGTCTTTCATTATATATTTACTTATGTACTCCATGTAGAAAATGTCTGTAGCGTGTAAGTCACAGAAACATTTAAATTATGTAGCAGAAAACATGGTAGTAGCTTGTTTAAGACTGTTGTTCAATAGTAATTCTATTTAATCTTCTTTATATTTTAATGTTTCACAAATGATGTGAATATATTTTGACACAGCAAAAAGCCCAGACATCAGCTTTGAATCTGGCAGAAAGCACCAGTTGATTACCAGGTCTCATCAGCTATGCTGCAATCTTTAAAATATTCAGTTCAAAAAGTATTTACATCTAAAGGACCATAGGGCGCTTAAATTAAAGAGCAGGTTCAACCCCTCAACAAATACCCTCAGTTTCCTACTTTGTCACAGGAAAAGGCTTTTTTCCCCTTATTTTAGATTTCCTAATATAATGAAATTATGAGTCTATTTCAAATCACACATTAGCAAGATGAACAGTAATTAGCACATCTGAATTGCAACATGTCATTGCCATGTCAAACTCAGATCTTTACTCGTGTTCAGAATTAAGTAGTCACTGCTTGAAACAAAGGTTCAGATAGCTCCCAGCTGGTAATAGCTCAAACCAAAAGAAATGTTACTGAGATATTTAAATAGGGATGCTATGAAACAATAGACTTTCAAGAGATCCATATGTAAAAGCTCATCTGAGACATTAATTTCAAGGTTTTCTTGAAGTTTTGACCACTTAGTAGGTTTCCAGTATTGATTAAGATTAGGTTTCATTATTTGAAATATGAAGGTCTGTTTTGGTTCTAGTGTCTGTGCTGACAAATCTTCCAGAAAATAGAAATATTTGTGTGTGTGTTGTAAATGTGAAAATTCTGTTCCCCCCAGTTATTCTAAAATGTGATCACTGTAAGTAAACAATGTAGCATTGGCAGGCCAGGGTAAAGGGAAACATGATATTAAAACCCCACAAAAATATTGCAAAATGCATTGCACCCTGTCCAGGTGCAAAAGTGTAGCGTGCACATTACTACATATGACTTCTTCAATTATATTGGCAAAATCTGCATTGAACACACTCTGGCTGTGCAGACGGGTAGGCAGACTACCAGTTCTACTCAGAAGCTTGCTTTAATACTGTTTTGCAGTTTCTGCATCCTCAGACATCCCAAGCATATTTCCTCATTTTTATTTCCCCTATAAGAAGTCTTCTGTGTAAAAAGAATAGAATAAATCCTAACATGCCCCCTGCCTGTATGAGTCTATCCAGATTATGTACACTATGCAAGGCAGACATTCAAACATCCCATGCCAGTTTCCAAAAATAACAAAATTGGCTTTAAAAACTTGTTTCTGTGGGCAAGAGAAAAGGAGAAGTAGTAGTTGGCATTCCCACTTTTCAGCTTTTCTCTGAAAGTAAAAATTTTATTATTAGACAAGAACAGAAAACTTTATCTGATTATACCAAAATAAGTAAAGCAAGGAATGTTTGTATTTCTATTTCAAAGCTTGTCATAAAATATCAAAACCAAACAAAACCAAATGAATATAAAATCCTGTTAATTTTTTTTAAAGGAAAAAAAAGTATAAATCTATACAGAATTGTCTCTTTAATGTGCTATAGTCATACCACTTCTCTTGGAAAAAAAAATAAAAAACACCTAGTCTGAATTTCATCAGAACTGAGAGTAAGAAAGATTCTGACTGATGATATGCACTAAGAATATTTTTAAGATAATTGAATATTTTCTTTGGGAGTGTCAAGCCTTGGAAAGTAATGCTAGCTCTACCGTTTACTTTGTAAGACACTTGAGAAACCAGAGAGTGAAAGAAAGTACTCTTTTCTGAATACAGTTTTGATACGTCACCTTGGTATTTAATGCTTGTAAGCACGCAACAAGGAAAAATATAAAAGAAGTCTGAAGTGAGCTACCATCAGGCTTATTTTTGAGTTTCTGGATTAAACCAGGAGGCTTATTTCTACACAAACACTTTCAGAGTTCTGTAGTGAAGTAGTAGCTGACTGCATCTGTTCTGCCCAGTTCTTTTAATTCATGGTGCGTGGTATTTTAGATGTTTGGATATTGCATATTTGTGGTGTTGTCTGTGAGAAATTGCAGAGAAAGAGAGCATTGCACCTGCACTCGTGGGCTAGCCTTCGTGTTCCAGCCATCTGTTCAGATGGCCACTGTCTCAAATACTGACAGGGAAAAGTTTCCTTCTTTGACTCCCAAAGTTATACTGGTCTGAACCCAGAAAGGAGAAAAACAGGCTGTTCAACTTCTGTAACAAGCTATAGGTTTGTAACGTTGCAGGGCTAGAGGTAGAATCTAAGCCATCCCTCCACCCAGACATAGAATTACAGCATCGACAGGTTTGTTATCAAAGTGAGCAGTATTATCTAGCTCTAGTTTTCATTATTTTTTAATCCAGACCTTTATGTCTGGATTTTTTTTCGCCCTTTTGTCATCGGTGCCCAATTATTCTATACATGTGTTCTACTAGCAAGTCACTGGGAGTGAGTGCAGACAAGGAAGAAATAGTCAGTTTCCTCCGGCCCCTGTCAGCTTCTTTTTCCCTGATTCATATTTCATTCATGCTTTCAAAAGGTTTGGGGTGCAACAGGTGAGTTGATTGACCTTATTAGCATATGGAAAAGTGAAAAACAGTACCAAACGCGTATGAGGATTAGGTGTGTTGTGAGGGATCAGTTGGTGGGTTGAGAGCAGTAGATTGGGGTTAACTTCAGATATTGCACCATTGCTATGGAGCAGTTTTATAAGCTAAGATAGTAAGAACAAATATGTAGTTGCATAGGAAAAAGTATGCAAGTAACTGTGTATAAAGGTTGCCATGTGCAATATACCTGCCACAGCCCACTGTTACTGTGAAATGCAAAAAATTGATGAAGGCTATAAAATCATGAGGCAGAGCAATTACTTCTTAAGTACATTTATCTTTAAAAAGTCCCGTTTATTAACAGGAATCATAACTATCGTTTAAAGACTTCACTGAAAATTCAAACTAATGTCTTCATGATTTACAAGAAAGGCTAATGTAGAATTCAGCCTTAAAAAGCAGATGAATGGCAGAATCCTTGAAGTATTATCATTTCTACAGTACAGATTCATTACGGAATTATTTCCCATAGTTCAAGCCAGCCAAATTTGGGTAATTATCCAGCTGGCCGTCAGTGCTTACACCTATTGGCATGCTGCAAGAGGGCTGTTGGGCAGGCCCCAGTTTTTGAAGCTCCTTTGGCAAGAGGTGAGATGGTGGGTTGAAGAGGGTGGATGCAAGCCCTCTGTTCTTGTATCAGAGGCTGACAGGGAGGATGGGCTGAGCAGGGGAAGTTCTCTCCTGATCATGGGAAAAAAAAAAAAAGCTTCATTTTTTGTATTAGAATCGTAAACCTGATGTCATCTGCTTGTTCTCTTCTCCATTTGTTTCTGCACTACCTCGGGTGTCAAACCCACCACTTTTTTTTCCATCCCTACAGTGAAAACCTACTTGATACACTAGCGTTTTTAATTCCGATTTTTGAGCAGGAAGTGAGTATTATACAGAACTAAAAAGAATTGTGTATATGTGTCTGTCTGTATGAATTTATGTATATATATTATTTATAGACATATTCTACTTACTAAGAACATTGATTGGCGGCTACATAGCATAACCAGCATAACATCATAATCTGAAAATGGTCCCACTATACTGGGGAGGAGTACAAAGGATTCAGCAATGTTAACTTTTTCTTCTTGCAGATCCCAAAATATTTGATAAGGTTCTTCAGGCCTGAAATCTAGAAGGATGTGCTAAACTTAGAATTTCGGTCCTCGTTTAGAATAACAGTCAGAGAAAAGCTCAAAGATATAACCAGGGTGTGAATGCTTAGGAAATAGGAAGCCTATAAAAAGAACTCCTCCTTTCAATAAAAGATAATTTTCAGATTTGGGGGAATACAGGATTTTAAGTATTCAAATCCAGGTAGCCATAAAATTCAACTTTTCAACAGCACAATGTTAATTTTAGTACAATATATGTGCTTTTCCAGGATTTCTCTTGAACTCCCAGCTTTTACTACCTTTTTATTACAGTCCATATTTTAGGCTTTGGAAGAGTGATGGTTTTGATGCTCTGAAAGTAAAGGCAGACCATTTAAACATTCCAGACTTTGCTTTAATCTCTGAGGCATTGGGATACAGCAGTTGATTAAATTAAATTAAATGTTATTAATTTAGAAATGATTTGAAATTACTATCTGGTTTGTATTTTTTACCTAATAAAACATTCTAATGCTCTTTTTTAATTGTTGCTATTATTGTTTAGCATTTCCCTGGTGGCTGTTAATCCTCATATGGCTGTTGTGTGTATTTCTTTGTCAGCTGAAATTTGAGCCATTCTGTACACAGCAGACAATAAATTGTAAGGAAAATGTTACTCTGATCCATTTTTCTTGTGTTTTGGTACTAGTCAACAGGAATCATCAGGGCACAGGCCATTTCATCTTTCTCAGGGAGTCAGTGAGACACTTCTGAAAGGAATTTCTCTTTTTCTCACGGGTGAACACATGGAAATTTTTTTCCTTTCTTTTTTACTGAATCAACGCATATTATGCCTGGCACATTTTCCTTAATATCACTGCTTCTGAAGCACAGTCCTTTACCAATTTCACCAGATTTCATTCTAGGATTTCTTCAGTAAATGAGCATAGTGGGTCAATCATATGCACTGCACAGCTGCTCTTAGGTGGACCGGATTAGCTGGGTTTGCACAGTCAATTTGTGCGTGCACAGAAAGTCCAATGCATTTTCAAAGCATTAGACAGACTTCACACATGCTGTAGGTTTGGCCTGCATGTCTCTAGTGAGCATTTTTCCAGTACATTTGTATATCCAACAGCAACTGGTACTGCTCCAGCTGGGCTGCTGCATGTTTGAGATTCTTGGGTAGGACTGCCAGAGAATCTCCCAGGAGGAAGATCTAAGGAAATATTTCACCATCAGGTTGACAAAACCTCTTAAACTTTGAAGATGTTTCCTGGGCTTGTTATATTACAGAGTAGTGTGATTTAACAAGCTTAATGTTTTGACATCCTGTGCTTTGTTCTGTTTTTAAATTTTCTGCAGTGTACATAAAAATGGAAAAAAGGATGGACTGTTTAAAGAAAATCTTTTGTTACGTGGATGTACCATTAGAAATACAGAAGAAGTTGCAGGAATAGTAATCTATGCAGGTAAAGGCTGTTTTTCTATATCTGACTAAGCACACCATCTTTTCGTAGCTTCCTTCAAATAATAACGAAAATCCACATTACATCATTTGATGTAATTGCTTCTGCAGGGCATGAGACCAAAGCTTTATTAAATAATAATGGACCTCGTTACAAACGCAGTAAGCTTGAAAGACAGATGAATGCCGATGTCCTTTGGTGTGTCCTCATACTTCTAATCATGTGTCTGTTTTCTGCCATCGGTAAGTGCTTTTAAAAAGTAGAAACTTAAGTATCAGACTCTTGTGATTCCTGTCCTTAGCTTTATCAAAAACACGTATCTGCCAAAACATGAAATCCATACAGCTACCTAATTTTTGTTGTTTTCTTCCTTGCAATCAAGATCTCTTGATACATAACCTCATCTCAACAGCTTTGTAGTATCAAATATATGCTATTAGTACCAGAAATCTAAAGGCTTAGATTCCACCACCCTTGACAGCATCCAAAAATGTCAAGTGCAAAAGCAGCCACTTTATATGTAGTCCCATCAAAATAACAGGTGTCAGAGTGTAACATGCCATTAATCAGTCAAGAAAGGATTTTTGAGCACAGAATAAACATAATTAGCACACAGCTATTCCCCAGTACTGTTTACTAAATGAAGGGCACAATATACGACATTGATGCGCGGTCCCTAAGGCTGCAACTTTAACAAAGAAGAAATAAATAAGAGTCTAAATCTGCATAAATCCAGGTAGAAGACTCTCTAGATTTCATGGAGTGCTTAAGAAAATGCTAAGGTTCAGGCTAGTACATTTCAGGCTGGTTTTCCACTCACTTGTGAGAATGAATTGAGTTTTACATTTGGCATCCAGAATGATTCTTTATACATGGTATATGAATTCCACATCCTTAATGTTTGTGTGTTCTGTAATGTTTGTGTGTGAGTCATCCAGCATAAACACTGGAATGTTTCCTAACAACCGTCATGTAGTTTAATAACAATCTTATGCCATTTTAATACATCTCTGTGTGCCTTTTTCCAGGTATTGTTAAGTGCTGCTTAAAGATGAGTTTTTCCAGCTGCAAATCAGACGGCATATTTGTTTCCACTGAGTTCATGACACTCTTCTGTAGCGTCTCAGTGTCGGGGAGCCCAGTCTTCAGGGGCTGATCTGCTATGAGAGGCTTAATTGTAAGGTAGTCACTCCTGTGGCTGTCCCCCTTGGCCTCTGCATCCCAGGTGTTGCCCCCAAAGCAGCGGCAGCAAAATGTGCACTGCAGTGGCTTCAGGTCAGCTTAAGCTCCTGAGATGCATGAATGTGAACGGGAGGAGGTGGCGCACAGTAGGTGACCCATGCATCTTCCCTTCTGTCACTTTCGCTACATGGCTAGAAACCACCAGCAGAGGGCCAGAGTAAACTTTTTTTTTTCCAACCAAAATCTGCTGCAGAGAAACGCACTTGAGCCCTTGGAAACCAGAGGTGCCTGGTGCTTGAAGACAGGCAAAGCTGTGCTTTGTAAGAATCAGGCAATTTTTGTACCTTCTGTTGTACTAATTCTTTTGAAAAATCTGAGTCAGGATATTTGTAAAACAAGTCTTGGTGTAGGTCATTCCCAGTATGGGGCTTCCAATTTTTGCTCTCAAGAATAAAAATAAAGATATTGGTAAAGACATCAGTATGGTGGTATGCTTGTGTTAGTAGTACAGGAACAAAATAATTTGCTCACTTGACTTAAATACTGTTTTTATGTCTCAAGAGTTCAGTGCTGGTTTTATGAATCGAGATATAAAGGACCCCATCGGATGTGGCTTACAAAAGTTTACTTTTGAAGTATGCCTTTGTCTTTTTTGTTTTATTTACAACATATAGTGAAGATAGTTTGAATGCTTCTTATTGTGGGGGAATTCTTCCTTGTTTTTTAACTGTAAAAATATCAGGCATACCGTTTTAGTCTTTTAGGACTGCAAATCCTAGTGCTTTACTTTAGAAGGCTACTCTTGGTGTCTTTAACAAAAATGTAATTTTCCCAAAATAATCATCATCATCATCATCATCATCTTATCTTTATTTAGCTATCATCACAATCATTTTAAACAGGGTTTGAACAAGGTTTAGAATTTCTTCTGTTCTTACGTCCTCAGTTTCCATGCTCTTGACTGCTGATGCTGTTATTTCAGAGATTAAAGCCTGTTCTGACTTTATCAGGCTGCAACTAGCTTAGTGATAGCTGGGGAGTGATACACCTAGTGCAGTCAATGGAGTTCTTTCATTTTAACACATCAAATATCACTGAAAGGAATCACTTTCTGAAGAAGTCTAGTTTTCTTTGCTGATTACAGAAAGAGCCTACATTGCTAATTTAGACAGGCTAGCTCACTTTATTAGAATAAAGTTAAGTGAAATAACTCCTGTGTGCTGCCCATAAAGCCAGGCAAACCCCTTTCTCAAACCCCAAATCCCAAGGCATTAAAAAACAGAGTTTTGTGTCTTTTTTTTCAAAAGTGATGCAGAACAGTTGAAAACAAATGCCACTTTCCCATATAACTCAAGTCTAACAACAAATTCATGCCATAAGCACTTTTCCTTGGAGGTAATTTTCTTTTTTATCTCTTTCAACTTCTGCAGGTCATGGCCTATGGGTATGGCAATATGGTGAGAAGAAGAAACCAATTTTTGATGTTCCAGGGCCTGATGGCAAATATTTGTCTCCTGTTTTAGCTTCAGTATATTTATTTCTGACAGTGATCATAGTTTTCCAGGTAATCAAGTTGTACATGCTGTCACCTCTGTTCAGAGTTTACTGTAACAAAGCTATAAATATGCAGTATGTGTAGCATCAAGCACTAAAAAGAAGTACATTCACTCACTTAAAATTAAATTTTAGCTATAGAGAATGTGATAATATGTAATCAGAAAGCTAAATTAAATAAGAGAAGTGGTCTAGCCAGTGGTAAAAAGATGATAACTTCTCTGAAAAATAAACAAACTGATGCACACAGTGAACTGTCACAGCTCCCTTGCTGTTGGAGAAGAAACTTATCAGAGAACCTTCTCCAGAAGACTCAGGTAGCTTATTTTACTTCATTTTTAAAAAGTAGGAAGAGATAGGATACAGAGGGCCATGCTGGGAGAAAACAAGCTTTCTGCTTCATATCCAGCCCTTGTGGAACACCTAAAAGACTGTGGGTGCCACTTCAGGTACAGTGTCCCAGTATGAACATAAGTTGTATAGTTTTTTAACTGCTGTCCAAAGCTATTGCTCTTAACAACTCCATATCTCTAGCTAAGTAACATACTCTGGTAAAAGTTTTTTGGTCATGAAGAGAAATGTATTGAATGGTGAAACTGATGGTAAGTTTAGAGAAGTAACAGAGACTCTTGTCACTGGGATGTGGGAAAGTATGCCCGTTGCCACAGTAGAAGAGGTGGTGTTACTGGAGGCAGCAATTCCTTTATAAAAGAGAATATAAAAGGATCTTCTCGCATCTCTTTCTTCAGCAATTATAAAATGTGTTTTTCATTCAGATAATCTGCAGTGCAAAAGCCAAGGCCAAAATAGAGTATTTCTGTGGAGAGGTTTACACTTCTCATTTTGTTTCTCCTATTTCTGCAAAGTGAATTTGTAAACCATCTATTATTTATGCAGAATAAATTTACTTTAGTCTTTCACTTTTACAGGATTCTGACTTTCTGATTCTCTTTGGGTTTGTTTTTTTTTTTTCCTTTCCCAGCTAGTTTCAAGGTCACCTTACTAGTCGCAAATTTTTTGCTTCTGTCCCAAGTTTTGGTAATTCCCCTTCTAGATATAATGATGTATTTCAGCTCTACAATTCACCATAGAATTTCCTTATCTAACAGAGTAAATGAACTATTTTCAAACATGCTAATAACTTTACAGTACTAATTCAATGTATCCTCGCTTCTGCTTTCTCCTAATTCTTTTTGTTGTTGTTGTTGTTGTATTCTAGGTTATGATTCCAATTTCTTTGTATGTATCCATTGAAATAGTTAAAATCTGCCAAGTATACTTTATTCATCAAGATAAAGATTTATATGATGAAGAAACAGACTCTCAGCTTCAGTGCCGAGCTTTAAATATCACAGAAGACTTAGGTCAGGTGCAGTTTATCTTTTCAGACAAGACTGGGACACTTACTGAAAACAAGATGGTTTTCCGAAGATGTACTGTTTCTGGAATAGAGTATTCCCATGATGATAACGGTGAGCTCACGATCTCATTTTCTTTCTAACATTTGTACTTTGGGCAATCTGAAGTAGATACAAAAGTTATTGTAATCGTAAATCAAAAAGAAAACCAAAACAAATTGCATGTATCCACTCAGGAAACCCCATAATAGCTGTTTTCAGATTATTATAGTTTGATGTCTGTGTTCAGCTGGCAACGATGATCTTATCAAAGTGTTCTGTAACATCTACAGTATGTTGTCAAGACAGTTAAAGATTCTGGCATTCACTCCTGATCTAGTAAAGTGCTTGAGCGCATGGCTATTTTAAGCAAATTGTATAGTGCTGCTGGTATCACAGTTGGTTTGTGTGTTTGAAGTATATTATGTAAAATACCAGTTTTAAGCATACATCCAGATTAGTGTCTGATTGAATACCTGGAAACACGTGCACTGAGAAATAAATGTAAACAAAAGTGCTGGATTTCACATTAATAAGAGACATAATCTGATCCAATAGCATATTTTATGTTACCTTTGTCAGAATCTTTTCAGTGCTCCTGTGTGACAGGTGTCTGCATTAAGGTACCTTCACTGCCGTATGAATACCGCAGGTGAGAGAATGTTCCCAACTGTCAGGTTCTTGAAACACTAAAAAGTCACTCTTTGTCACAAAGGGATGTGAGGGTTATTATCTTGTCACCCTTTTAAATTTATGAAGTAACTTCCTGTTTTGTGATTCGTTTGTCATTTCTGTTATTTTCCTCTAGCATTTTGTTGTTATAATTTGTGACATAATAGATCTTAACTCTTCAAATGCTCTGCCTCTATGCAGGAAAATGTTGATAGCTGCAATATTGCTTTCCTATTTGCAAAAAACTACATTTCTTAGTCTGCCTAACATATAGTGATCACTGATTAGAAATTTCTCAAAGACCATTACAGAAGTTCAACTTACAAATGAGACAGAATATGAGAAACAATCAAAATACACTGAAAATCTAAAACATGCTTTAGAGAGTTCATAAGATTGCTAGTTGGGAAAGAAATTTTGAATTTTTGGATTTTGCAAGGATTGTTCTTTTTTTCTCTTACTTTAAAGCAGCACTGAGAGCTTACATTTAAGGTACTCTTTTTCAAGAAACTAGGGGTTTTGGTAGTGGCATTATCCCAGTGCTATAGAAAGAAGAATTTAAGAGAAGCTGTGACTTCCTACCTCTGTACTGTAAGAAAAAGGGAAGAATTAGAAAGAAGAGTATGGTTTTGGACTTCTAATTCTGATTGTGACACTCTGATTATTCATACTTTTTTAGGTCTTCCTTGCCATTTATCATTTGCTTATTTGTACTAATTTCAGAGTATACTTTGTTCTTTGCAGGAATGATGATGGTTCTGCCAACTAAAATAGTGCAGAAAGGGTATTTTTATAAGCTTGGTATCATCAGCAGATAAGTAGGCTGACCTCAGGCTCCTGAATTTGAGTACTGAATTTCAGATCTTTCTGCTTCAAATACAATTTATTTAACAGAAGTCTAAGTTAGTGCATACTTTCCTATTATGATTTCAGCTTATAGAAAAGTTAATGAGAGCAGAGTGAATTTCATGACAAACAGAAGTGTCAAATAAATACACAAAATAAACTGATCCCTTTGGTCATTCTTCACACGTATGGCTGTGTTTCTGCTTTCTTGTGGTCAGTATAGAATTTCTGACAAATATGATTTTTAAAGTGTCACAGAATGCATAAACAAATTATACACGGTATTTTATTATTTTCTCCTCTACAGAAAATACGTCTTTCTCTGTTATTGTCTATATGAAGGGAATAGATAGATCCTTTCTATTGATTTTTTTTTCCCTATAATCAAGATGCGTAACACAATATTCTTCATTCAAGTCTTTTGGTAGCTCTGCCATCCAGTCTGATTTTCTAACCATCTCATATCTTCCAGGCTGCTGAAATTGCCTTGTTTAGATATGGTAAAATGTCTATCACAGCTCTTTCCAGTTTTAGAGAGTGCATCAACAACATTTCATTACTTGCAAATGATTTGTCAGCCGCTTCTCTATGTCTTACACCAGAGAATCTGAATTTCTCCCTGAGGTTTTGAGGCATATGTTATAACTGATGCCATCCTGTTCCACACCTCAGGTTTTGCTGAAGACTTCATTAATTAGAAAATTCTAATTCTAATCTTTCACTTGGCAAGTGATCTGAGGCTGCCATATATGCAAGGAAACAAGGAAAATGTGTCTGCCTTTTCTTACTTATTTTATAGAATATCTGTGTCTGTCTTCACTTAGCTCAGTAATTTTTCAGGCACAGTAGTTTGTTACTTGGAATCAAACTCTGACTAGGACTTTAGATGAAGAAGTAAAATTGTTGTACACGGGTCAAGATTCAAAAGGTGAAGTTAACAAACAATCTGCAAAAGCAGATATCTCAGGGTGGAAATACCCTTGTTCTGAGCTCTTCGGCCTAAGTTTGTTATTCTACTGCGGCTGGGTAGCAGTGCCTGTTATTCCAGTTGCTTGACCCTTCTCATGATAAGATCCTGGTTTCAGTTATGGATAGTTTTACAAAACTTTTAACTGTTCGATTCAAGTTTTCCATGCCAGATGTTTGCCTCAGGCGTGAATTCTGGGGGAGAGATTTTAGTCAGAACAACTCCATTCAGCCATATCCAAGAACAAGGCTAAGATGTAACACACTTTATTTCCCCTGCTAAGTTTTGGCAAATTTTCCTCTGAGGTCATCTAGAGGCTCTGTGTTCTGGGGCTCAGCCTGCACACACACAGTGGGGGACGGTTATGCCTACAGTGGCAGATTTAGGTCTGAATTTTCCTCGCTTTAGAACTTTAATTTTCAGTTGAAGCATTTTTTCTGCATAATCTAGGACTGCTGCCTAATTGTTAATTACTCAATCAACAGATTGTGCATAGCCTTCATAAATTTTCTCTACACTGCATTATAAGCGTTTCTCCCTACATTTTTTTTCACAGTTATGAGCCATTATCCCATTCTTTTCTGTACTGTGGGGATTGTTATACCGCATTTGTCGTCATCAAATCCAAGTTGCTTCCCCTAGTGCATTAAGCAATGCCTGTGACTTACCGTATGTGTATCTTGGTCTTTCTCCCTTCTTGCTGTCCCTATGCATGCAGAACCCAATCTGTTCGCATTTTGCTACTCAAAAGGCATATGCTGTGCTGTGTTAGGTTTGGCCTGTTTAAGGCAGCATGTCTTCTTCTTCAGTGCTGGGAGTGTCTGTATTTTCTTTGGAAATTTGTTCCACAAAGTCACGTACATTCCCTGCGTGAAAGGTGAGCTTCATGATTACAGGGCAGAGTTCTGTTTTGCATCAGACGTGGACATGTTAATCATGGTTTTCATCACAGAGGTTTGTGTGGACCTTATGCAGGGCTGAAGCAACTAAATACTTCTAAAATAGAAACTGAAAGCCTGAACAACGCTTAATATTACTTTTTAGGTAGTATAGGGAACAAGGGGCAGTTTTCATGAATTTGCTGGAGGAAGCATTTTCCTGCAGAATTCTGCATTAGTGCTGAATTTCTTATGAAGCTGATGGCGCTATGCCTAGGAGTATTGCATTGTTCTAGTCTAGACAAAAGACATGAATAACAGAGGCCAATAAATTGCATCAGCGTGGGCCAGAGTCTCTTAGCCAACTGGAGGTAGTACAAAGTATTACTCATGGGTACGGCTATGTGAGTTTAGCACCAAAGAGGAATGCAGAAACACTTGTGGAGGCTGTGAGGGAAGGTGTGAGTGTATTTAGCAATGTTCCATGATGCAAGCTCTATCAAATATTCATCAGTGTTGAGATGACCTGTAATATTTTGGTGATGGATTATGCACTGATCAGGATCAAACTACGGGAATTTGCGCTGCCTGTTTGGGCCTTGTGGAGTCTATGTTGTTAAGGATGAGATTCTTGTTACATGATTGTATATATTTTTATGGAAGCTAGTCATCTAGTGGCTTTACAGTTAATGGAGAAAATTAAGTATTTGTACAATCTTATTCGTGAGACCTGTTTTAGACATCTGAGTTTGCTGTCTTACACATGCCCGTCTCTCTGTAGTTTAAAATTCTAAATGCGGGTGAAGAGAATTCCCACCTCATGTCTGTGCAACCTGCATTCTTAAATCTGTTCTGTTGTCTCCTTCAAAGTTCTTGATTCAGAGAGTGTTAATTCAGGAGCAGACTATGTCATAGACCCCTCCAAGCAGAAGAATGATTGTCCCATTCATAAATGTCCTGGGCATTTATGGAATACCTGTTGTCACTATACTCTCCTTAAATCACAGAATTATTCTTCCAATCAGTATATCCTCCTAGACCAAGAGAGTACTGGCACATGGAAAAAAAAAATTAAAAAAATTTGTTTCCTTATATGTAAAATTACATTGCCATACCATAGCTCTTCCCTTCAGGCTAGTAGCCAGCTTCTAACAATTCTTGGAACTGGCCATGCCCCAAGTCTGCTACTTCCAGGGACAGTAGACATCTAAAAGCTGACTGTGCTTCTGAAAGTCATTGTATGATTTAGCTACAGCCAGATGCTCTTGGCCTGACATTTGTCCTAGTTGTTTTCCAAATGCTGAATTAATTGTACTTTTGCCTATGGGATGTGATCTCTGTTTTTCTAGTTTTAGCCAGCCATTGTATGGAATTTTTGACAAAACACAAGTTGAATCTCCATGGGTGCAACCACACAAATCTGAAAAATGTGGATTTTTCATTCTTTGCATTCCCCTCCCTTCCTTCCAATGACTGTGAAAAAAACTCTAGACAACATAAGAATAAAAGCAGTTTGTGGGGGTAAAGGCAAATGATGAAAACCTCAGTGATTTTCTCTTGACTTGCAAAATTTCTCATTCAGTAAATCTGAGAAAGGAGTTTCTTTCTGCTTTCTATTTTTTCTTGTTGAAGATTTGCCAGCAACTACTTTTCATAGGAAAGTGCATTACAGTAAAAAATTCTCTTTCTAGTTTGGGGGACTGTTTAGTAGTGGAAATTTCTTACTCTTTTTGTATCTAGTCAGGAGAACATATACTACACATTCCAGCCACTTTGGAGAATCAGATTTATTTTTAAAAGGCATAAAAATCAATAAAACCTTTCCCGTAAATGCAGCTGTTGCTTCCAAGGGGACTTCTCGTCTTCTGCCTTTACAATTTGACAGTCTTCAGAAATCAGGATAGTCTATTTAAGCCTTCCCTAGAAAGATCAAAACCTTTAGCAGAACTTGGTGTTCCTGGCAGTCTATGTAACTTGTTGTCGTTTCTCTTTACATTTGTTACCTGAAAAATTTTAATTGGTAACTGAGGAGAAAATCAGTACTAACAGATGTAGAACTCATTATGTTGGGAGTGCCCCATTTTAAATCCAATAGAAGCAAGAATAATTCATATTTAGAGAGAGGTAATGCTTTTTTCTAAGCATATACCTACGCTCACAGTTGCTGTGGAAAATCCCCAGAAAAGTAGGAATGATCTCCATTTCTAAGTGGAGTCTAAGAGTTCTTAATGCAGGACTTAAGATCCTACATTTTAAGCCTGCGTGAATGCCAAGAGTTGAGAGGAATGAAAATTTGTCCTTACGGGGAAGTACTTGCAAAGTAAATTAAGTAAAGATTATGTTAGCACACTCGTTCAAATTTATATCATGCTAGCTGCTCAACTGACTATATGTAGACACTAGAGTGCACTTCTGTCGCGGTTTCAGCCAAACCCTGAGCGACAGATGACCCCCACCCCCCTCCCTTTTCCCCCCTTTTGGGTAAAGAGAGGAGAGGAAGGAGTTAAAGAGATTCAAGAGTTTAGAACAAGCTAAACTACTTTAATGAAAATATAAGCAGCACAATAAACAGGAAATATAGGGAAAAAAAAGGAAAAAAGGAGTATACAGTAAACACAAAACCGTATCAAGCTCCCNACTTCCAAAGTAAAATAAGCTTGTACTCATAAAATCATACGGAAATAAACTGGTGTGGTGGTGTGAGTGAGTACTGCACATCTAGGTTTACTTCATGATAGTTCAGAAACAGCCTTTTTCAATGGTTTGGGGCAAAACGGAATTATCCCATGTGAAGTCAGGGCCCACACACTGACAGCTGGATTATTCTACAGGAGTTTTATTTATAGCTTACTGTTGTCTTCTGAGAGATGGAAGAGTGTTCATGCAATAAGTATTAATTGTTGTTTCTTCTTTGTACTGTCATTATAAAATGAACTAGAGGATAGTGAAATTTGACTTTCATGAATTGCATTGCTGTTTTTCTCAAAGTTGTTTGTGTCTTTACCCTTAATAAAAAAACTCTCTATCAGACAAAAGATCAAGGCCATCAATTTTCAGTGCTGAAACGCATCCCACAACAATGTCTTTCAGGTTATAATGTTCACAGGAAAAGGTTCTGAATCGGAGAGGGCTGAGTGGGTGGAGAGAACAGCATGTTCCCAAAGAAGCATGCTTTGCAAAGCTGAAGCATTGTAAACCTTAGCCATAACATAACAATTGAATTGGATTTTCTTACTTCTTCAAACTTCTTAATTCTGGCTGCATAATATGTAAGATTGCACTTGAGAAAATGTTGAAAGGTGCTAAGGCCTGTTTTTTATTATCAAGATTACCTTGATATAAACTGAAATAACACCATTCTTCTGTATCAAAAGAATTACATTTGACTTGGTTAAATGAGATTCCAGTCTGGTATCTACTTTCCCTTTTTCTCCTTTTTCTCAGTGGCAGGAACAATTAAATGAATGTGCTACAATGATAACCTGTATAGAAAGCAAGAGATAGCTAATATTACATAGACTAGAAAGGACCACACTGGTGGTGTAATACTAATAAATAAGCTGAGGGCTGCATTAGGAAGCAGCTTTTGCTATATTGAATAAACAAAATATTTTTATATGTAATATAAGAAAGAAGATAGAGCAATGAAGAATACAAAGATACGGTATGAAAGCATAACTGTCTATTGTGCATGAAATGCATTCTCTACTTAACCATAGAGTTTTTATACATGGAATAAAATGATAATCAGTTCAGGGTATTTGGAGTCATGTATTTCAGTATGTGCTTTCAAACAGAAGCTTAAATTAGGTATGATTGTTAAAGAAAATGTGTCCTTTTTTAAAATCCTCTGCTCAGAAGGTAGTCAGACATTTTGCAAAGTAGCAAATTTTGCAAAACTGAAAAGCATAATTGTAACCAGTCCTGGTAATATTCCCCTGTCAAGGAATATTACCTGTTACAAGCACTGCAGCATCCTTATGGCAAATCCGAATTTTTCTTACACTTTTCCAAGAGAGGCTGAGTGTCCACATGTCACACCAACTCTCCTTGAGACTAGGTTTGCTGCTGAGTGAAGATGAGAGACAAAAATGTGCTTCTTATGATTTATTTTAGTCTTAAACAATAGCAAGGTGTAGAAAACCTTACCCATGTGTCATCTTGAGCAATGACTTTTTAATCTGGGGTTTGCAGCATGGTTATGAGTTTTATCAGCAAGATAACTGAGGCAGAGCTTGGACTGTTGGGCTGGGCACTGGCCTCCACAGGTCTCATCCCAAGATTGTTCACTCTGTCGTACCTCTCCAGATGTTCACCCCATCATACCTCCCCAGTGCAGAGGAGGAGAGAAGTTCCTTAGTGTGTCACTCCGTTTTGGTACTTGAGGTATCCTCTTAAAATGGCGCGCTATGATATCCGCATGGCTCCTTCCTTCCTTTCATGCCTGGGTTTCCTTTGGAAAGAAACTGGGATGATGGGGAGGAACAACGAGCAGCCTGCTCACATCTTCATTGAGGATCTGGATCAGGGTTTATGACACACTGCAGATGACTTTGGGCCCTCAGTGGAGACTCCTTCTGACACTGACAAACCTGTGGTCAGTTGAATTAAATTCACAGCATAGGGATCTGTACTTCTCCTGGGAAAATGCAGAGAGGCTGACAGAGCAGAATAAAGTGGGAATTGGTGAGCAAGAGTGATGGGCCAGGTTAAAACTGTGCCCATGCACAAGTTGCAGGAAGCAGCCTGTGCTGGTAAATTGAACTTTCTTTCCTTGCAACTCATTGCCATGCAACAGAAGGGCCAAGGAGACCAGTCACCTCCCTAATTTTTTGACCTGTTTTCTTGGGTCTGTCATATGAATCAAAGGACAAGGAAGGCACTGAAAGAAGTTGGCAATGGTGCAGTGCTCTTCTCTTCACAGCTGTGTGGCTCAACAAGCACCTGCCCTCACAACGCTGAATGTGCCTTTGCTCAATGTCTTTTCCACCACATAACACTGAGAAGTATGAATCACTCCAAATAATTCTCGTGGAGGAAACTCCTGTCATCCACAGTTAGGCTACATCAGCCTGAGGGCCTGGGCTGCAGGGCAGTGTTCAAGCTATGGGGGTAGGTTTTTGTGGTTGGTTGGGGTTTGGGGAGGAGGGGGGGGGAGCGGTGTTGATTGGTTGGTTTGTTGGTTTTTTTTTGTCGGGTTGTTGGGGTTTTTTTGGTGTGTGTATGATTGGACTTGATAATCTCAGAGGTCCCTTCCAACCATGAAAAATCTCTGATTCCGTGACTGGCAGTTCGAGCTATGGGGTGATCTGCAGTGAGCCCTGCAGTCTCTTCTCCGTGTCTCAAAATGCACTATGGCCTTTTCTACCTGCATGGCTTGAATTTTCTTCCAGCAGGAGACAGAGTGCAGGGCAAGATGTTGCATACCTGGGCATGCAGTTAGAGCAAAAACCAGGTGTGCATTCACAGCCAGGACTGGGAAGCTCTCCCAGCTCCCACATTTCAGAGACAGCCTATACGTGTTCCGAATGGAATTGAAAACACCTCTGATGTATGATATTGTACTGACAGAGTTATCACCATGTACTGTGTGTGGTCTGATTTCAACTCCTCTGACTGCTTTCTAACAGCTAAAACATGTTTGAAAATTGCAGCGAATGGCAAGGATGGTTTTTACTTTGATTGTAAAGCTAGCTATGTTAAAAGTGATCCCGTGCCAAATGCACTATACTTAATTGACTTTTTCTCAGGAAGTATTTTGGAAGGAATTTTTTGTTGTTGTTGTTAAATGCCTGAATAATTAATTTACATGCTAGTGATTTATCATTTGACATTAGGAAAATCTAATTTGTTACAGCAGAGTATTGAAACAAAGCTGAGCCACAAGTATGTAACTTGTAGTGTATATCTGAATAGTGTGGATTATTTGAGAGTATAATGAAAAGCCTTTCAATGAATACCTAATGAAGGAATAAATAGATACCTGATAAAGTGGCATGTCCCTGGCTAATGAATAACTCAGATTATTAAATGCCCATGGCCTCTAGGAATGGAAGAGTATGTTATACGTCAGTTAGAGCTAAACAGAGCCTGTCATTACAGGGGCTGGATTCCACAGCTGTTTCACACCTCTTCTTTCTGATCCCTTTTTAACTTCTGCATATCAAACTGCCAGAATTGGTTTCTAACATTAATTGTTGTAGTTGGATTCTTGACTGAGGAAGCATTCATCTAAAATGTGTCATTTGGAAAAACTCATTCTGTGTACACTAGGTATTGCTCGCTACAGCAAATTGTGATAGAAACGAGTGCTGCAGCAAGTGAGGGTACCATGATTTTGATACTACCTGCTGCATTGTCTTGCCTTTCATGCTGGTCAGAGAGGGAGGGATGGACTCCAGGATGGATTTAGCACTAGGCTAGGAGTCAAGAATCTATGTTCATGTCCCTGCTCTGCTGCAGATGGCCCTGGCCTTGAACATGACTTCTACACTGTCTGTACCCCATCTCTGTGTATAAAATAAGGGCAGTAGTGCTCTATAGGTGTGTTGTTCTGAAGGCAATTCAGATGTCAGTGAATTGAATACCAGGTAGATATGATATTTTTGCTGAAAAACATTTCCTGTGAAATTTCCATACTCTGTTGGTAAAGACGAGAAGGTTTTCTGGATTGTTTATTTCCTTCTCAGACTACAAGTGAAGACCAAATTATTTGGTTGATTTCATAAGGCTGAGCTGTGAAATAGTCTTCAGGAATGCAGTGAGTTAGCGCAGAGCCTAACTAACTGGCTTTCAGAAGAATGTGATGATGAGGGAAGCAGTATATTGCATTACATTTCTAATTATGTTATCTGGATCCTCTGATACTATGATTCAGTTAAGACTAGACTTTGTTCTCCCCTGATAATGGAGTCATTAATTCTTACTGTGAAAGCACAGTATATTATTAAAACCGGATCATTTGAACAAAGTCACCGTATCCCTCTCCCTCTTTCTCTGCCACACTTAACATGCACAACATTTCTTGCTGTGTATTTTTACTGATAGCCAAACGCTTAGCGATGTACCAAGAACCTGATTCTGAGGAAGACGAGGCAGCCCCAAAAGGAGGAACTCTGTCCCAGCGTGACAGTATCTGCAGCCATCAGAGCATCAAAGTAGTCCACAGAAGCCAGAGCACCAAAACCCACCGGCGCACAGGTAGCAGAGCTGAAGCAAAAAGAGCGAGCATACTCTCGAAGCACACTGCATTCAGTAGCCCAATGGTAAGTCAGGAGAACCAAATGAACAGTGTCCTGTATCTTTTACTAGAACAATGTCCTGAAAAGGGAAAGGTAAAGAAATCTGTAGGATGTGTGTACCTCTTCTAGACTTCATGTTGGTATTTTTTCTTCTGTAGTCACAGCTGTTTCTGCAAAAACAATCAAGTGTAGGCATAGGTCTTATCTAAATACCTTCTCTGTGGGAACAAGCTAAAGGTAAAGACAATCTAAAACCTTTGCTTTAGTTGAACCTTGATTTTGAAAAGAAAATGCATTCCTTCCCTTTATCTTCAGAAGCTGAGAGTATCATAATGTTTGAGGTCAAGGATTCTAATTGCTCTATGTAAGCCTCTTCTTTTCTTTTTTCTCAAAGGATTTTGAAATGAACAAATGTTGGACTGAACAGTGTGCATTCCAATTCCTAGGTGCTGTTGATATACACCATAGCATAATTTTTAGCATGACTCAAGACTATCAGTGGATAGCATGTATTGTATTTTAAAAAAAGAAAAACCTTTACGTTTCAAAATGTTGATTAATTTATTCACTTACAAATTTGCTTTGGTTAAATTATTTTATGCCATTGTAATTCCATGGAAATTTTACATGAGCTGAGTGGTCATAAGAGAGCAGAGAAGCCAAGCCTTGTCTATCTAGGGTTTTTGCATTGTTGCACTGTTGACACAAATTCAAGCTCGAAACAAATTACAAATGTAGACACAAAAAGATGCTGTTTGCGCTGGTGGAACTTCTTGATTTCAGTCAAGAGTAAGCTATTTTGGTACAATTTGAAATTCCACTTTTTGCACATGGTGTTCTGTGGTTGCTCGGATTCATCAGCTGCTGAGCGTCAGCAGATAAAATTCTACTGAAGAAGGAGTCTTAGGTCAGTTTATCTTTTAATCTTTTGTTTCCCTGCATCCTGCTATCTTAAGAAATGCCAGGGTTTGCTCTGACAAGAAATAGGTTAAAGAAGTGGAAAGTGCTGATGAAATAAAGTGGAAGATGCTCTGTGTTTCAATGTAAAAAAACCACATTAATTACTCTCAAGTGTGTGGATGGTTGTTCTGTAACGAACAATCCAAGATGTTTTCATTTTATTGTGCTGATGTAAGACAGAGCTTTGAATGTCATGGCCATCTAATTTTTCCACTCTTTTGGTCTCTGTAGTGTACCACCCTTTAGTAGAAGATAATAAATGTCTTGAATTAGACAGGAAAGAGGGAGGAATATTAGTGTGTAACTCTTCTCCTGCCCCTACCCCCGAAGTAGATGAATATTAATGCTCTCATTATCTTTGGAGAAAAAATTGGACAACACAGTTACTCATTTCCTTTTCTATGGGAAGGCTCATTGTTAACTGTTTATTGTCTAGAATGGGTGTCTTACGGTCCTCTCTACCTCCACTCTAAGACCACTGTAAAACTCTTGACATCAGCACTGCTTTGGACACTTTGATTGCTTGTTGCTGCTTTGGAAATTTGCAGAATCACAGTTACTAATCATTGCTGTTCGTTACTAGGAGAAGGACATCACACCTGACCCACGCTTGTTAGAAAAGGTGAATGAATGTGCAAAGCACCTCGAGGTCATGAGGAGCCACGAACAGCCATTATCCCATCTGAGTCCAGAACTATGTGACATTTTTGACTTCTTCATTGCTTTGACTATATGTAATACAGTTGTGGTTACTGCACCAAATCAGCCCCGACAGAAGGTGGGTTAAAGAAGCAGCCAAAGACAGTGTAAGCCTCTTTTGCATTAGTGCTAATTGTAAGTTGAGGAAATGAAAACCTCCTGTTCTAGTGAGAAACGACTAGAGCTAGTTGTGAAATGACTCTTAAAACCACTATGTGAATGAGCAGGTTTAATTAAGCATTAGTTAAGTGGAGTACATCAGCTTACCTTCAAGGTAACAGATGCTTTCATCTACAATTTCAAGGTACATCTGAAACTTTCCCAGTTTCTTGTACTGTAACTTATTCACTTAATAAATGTAAGTATGTGTGGAAAAAAAATTGTAAATGTGCAAGACTTCCCAGGAAAGAATATGAGCTGTCGGTGAATATTTTGTATGCATGGGTTAAATTAAGAAAAGATTGAGACATTTTTTAAAAGTTCAAAAAGAGAATAGACTTGAAGAAAATAGCTTAAAACTTTCAAGTTATGTAAAGGATGCATCTTATACACATTATGAGAAATAATGGTTATTACTGCTTAAATTGGCTTAGACCACTGTCATTGATGAATGTGAATTTCAAAAACACAATCCCAAGATGATCTGTAAGACAAAAATATAATGGAATGTAGTATTAAAGCTAGCAAGCAGCTGGAATTTCCATTCTGGAGAAAATTCTGATAGTTATTTCTGTTCCAGATTGGAATAAAAAGTGAGCTAGTCTGCAAAATGACATGGTTTTGTGCCAGGGAAACATTTGGAGAATGCTCAATTCTTATGTTTCAAGAATGTTATACAATAATTTAATATATATTACTATGCATATACTATTGCTGTTAATAGCACTGCATCTATAAAAAAGATTTAAGTAAACAGAGTTGAGTGATAAAACCAAAGCAAATTGCTTTGATGCTGAAAGAGAAGGCAGCAGAAATTATTTATTTCAACATGTTCCTATTGAGAATGTTGTCGACATTGGCAAATTCTCATAAAACTTTTCTGATACCACATTTCTCAATAGAAAACTCTCTCGTTAGCTTTTTTTTTTTTACTGCCTTCACTGAATATGTACAAAGAATGACAATGTTTCCTACTAACAATAGATTTTAATATACACTGCTGGTGGCGGTACAACACCAATAGTCTATCCACCAGTCATATCTGAGGAGTTGAAAGAATTAAAAAATGTTTTAATATAAGCATACGTGCTTTCACACAGAGGCACAATTCTGAAGTTTTTTGCTGTCGGGTCAGTTTTGTCCATTTACTTTCCTTTCTCAAAATACAAATGTCTTTACTTTTTGTTCTTAAAGAAATTCTCTCCTCCTTAGTTGGAGCTACTCAGACTGAATACCAATGTCAAAATTCTTATACAGCTTTTCTTGGGTTTTTTTGTTCATTTGTATGTTTTTTACTTCTCAAGGTGAGAGATCGATTTGAACTGAAATCTCCAGTAAAAACCATAGAAGACTTCATACGAAGATTCACTCCAAGTCGCTTGACTTCTGGATCTAACAGCAGCAGTTCATCTAGTCTAGCTACAAGCAAATCAATGCACAGATTTGGTTTAAGTGTGCTTTCATCTACATCTACGGATAGCACTTTATTAAAACTGGAAGAGAAGCTGGCATACTCTGCGCAGATCAATAACAATGGCTACAGCTCCCAGCAAGGCAGGACAGCTGTGGGGAGTGGACCTGAGGAAGGAGAACTCCGTTATGAAGCAGAGAGTCCAGACGAAGCTGCTCTGGTCTATGCAGCAAGGGCATATAACTGTTCCCTGGTTGGAAGGCTGTCTGACCAGGTATCAGTGGAGCTACCTCACCTGGGGACATTGAGCTTTGAAGTATTACATACATTGGGCTTTGATTCCGTCAGGAAGAGGATGTCAGTAGTCGTCAGGCATCCTCTCACAGATGAAATAAATGTTTACACTAAAGGAGCAGATTCAGTTATTATGGATCTTCTTCTCCCGTGCTCTTCAGGTACTTCTTCCTTATTTTTGTGGGAGTGGGCACAGATGGGAGGTGGCTCTGGTTAACTATTGAAAAGCTCCTCAGATCTTACTTCTTCTCTAGCAGACCTGCCAGCTTTTGTTATGAATACAGGGAACGGTAGAATGGCAGCCATCTCTCTTCTTTTATAATACTTTGTTATTATAGCAAATTTTCTCTACCAAATTACTGGTTCCTCGCCTTAAAAGAATGAGTTAAAATAATTTCTGTACAAGATCTTCTACTAGCAAACTATTTTGAAGGAATTTCTTGGAACTCTGCCAAAGCAATTTACATTTCTTCAGGAAAGCCTTCCTGGCAGTGCTGGGCTCATTGAGTATTTTATATGAAGCCCAGGGACTTCCCATTTCATTTGTGAATCTTCACGTCCTTCTGCTGCAATATGTTTGCATGAATCAATGCTTTTATGTTGGTTTGACTATGACCCTAAAGGGCACTGTGAATCCATCAGCCATCAGAACTGAGACATCGTGGCCAAAGAAGGAGAGATGCTCTTCAGATGAGAAATCTTGGCTTCAAATATGTATTTGACTAACAGGGGATAGACATGTAGCTGTGAACCATGGAATACTTCCCTAAAGCATGGTGAACTTCTCCAGCACCCAGATGTCATATGAAACAGGGACAATTTTAAATAGCTGCTAATTGTAATCAGCTGGATTCAAGAAGATCCCTGTAAACTTTCAGAAGTTAGAGAAGACACACTGGTTTCAGTTTGCATCTAATTTACTCTATTTTCAACACTGAATTTAATCCAGTGTTTAAAGGTTACCCCGGTATGAATGGACAGAGCTCCAAAGTGCTAGAGGAGCTTCCCATGTTTCACTAATGCATTGACTTTGTGGTTACTTTGACATTAGTTGGAGTAAACAATTGTGAAAGGCTTATACTGTGCAATTTTATTTTAATGAAATACAGAAATATGTTGGCATTAGTTTTCTGTTTACAGCCATATAAATTAAAGCTGAGCCAAAAAAATTAAGAACAACTTGTCCTTAACTAACAACAAAGTATTCATTAATAATTTTCTAGTAAAATCTGATATCACAGAAGGTACATAGAGCATCTGTGGAAACTTGTTTCCCTCCAAAGTACTTACAGAGAATTTGGAGTACTAAGAATTTCTAATAATGTACCTAGAAAATAATGCTTGGAAATAAGTTCTCAGAATGAGAACTGAGCATTAAAAATAAAAGATTATTTTATGCCAATATTTTGTCACTATATAACAGACTTTGCAGCTGCTATGTCCGTTCACAGTCAATTCAATGAATCACGGAATGTTCAGGCAAATTTTAGGCAGATGTAGGACCCACCTGGGTAAAACCAACAAGGCCAGTCAGAAACCAGATAGTGACATTATCAAAGATGGTGTATGTCAGAGAAGGGGCGGCAAAGTTCCTGAAGAATCAGTGCTGGCAGTGAGCAGATTCTGTAGCTGGGCACACACAGCCATTCCACCATCTTTACAGGCAAGCGAATAGAATGTGGCCTTGGAACTGCACCCTTTTTTTTGTTAGCTTTTTAGCCCAAATTCAACTATGAGTTTTAGTATATTTTGCTTTTGCAAGCAGTGTAAAGTGCAGCCACTAGAACCTCATAAGCAGTTTCCTTTGTTTTCTAGCCCTCTAAGCCACTGCTTCAGTAATTCTGTACATTTCAGCGAATCTGTCTGAAAAACATTTGACATTTCTCTTGAGCAGCTTCTCTCCTGGAACTGAATTCGCAGTCTCTGCCTGCGTACCCTGATGTCAGTGGATATGTTGTCAGTTCTTGAGGGAACTGCATCTTTTTCCCATTACGGGAAGGTATATTCCCCAGGTAGAGAGAGCCTCCCAAGGTTTATGCTGTGGCTGTTACCTGTATTGCAGGATCTGTCGGTGGTTTCATCCTGGTCTCTGGTTATGGTGGAACATAACTGTGAGAGGAGGTGTAATGCGGTGAGAATTCAGGCATTTATCGTTTCTAGGAATTGACCGATAAGTGAATCGACATGACAGCTAATCCCAGTGGTCACTCTTTGCTATCTTAGTGCCTCAGGGACATGTAAATTGAACACCAGTCAAGCGTGCATCTTGAGACTCTGTGGTACTTCTGCTCTTGGACCTGGAAGACCAAGGCAACACCGTGTCTCTGCTCTCCCAGCTCTAACATTATGTTGCATGACTGGGTTCTATAAGACGCAAAGGTCCTGTTTGTTTGGGAGGAAGAGCATTTTAAAATATGACATAAGGAACAGTCAGAAGCAAACGTATTATGTTGTAGCTTCATTGGTGTCTTACAGAAAATCAGAAATCACTACAAGCTTCAAAACTTAAAATGGTTCTCAATTTACTCCATTCGTTCTGCCTGTATATATAGTTGAGACTGTAAACCCTGACATTTTCTGATAGCATACAGATATTTCCAGAAGCCTTGAAATTATTTCCGAAAGTGTATTGTTTCTACTTTATCTCAAGAGTCACCATGTTCATAAATAAGAACATTACTGTTTGAGTCAATAACCAGCTCGCACAGGAACTGTGAACATAAGTCGTTGAGAAAACAATGACTGGGCTGGCTTTCTGCAGCTTGCAATTACAGAAGGAAAGGAAGCAGGCAGAAAGCCACTAGCTCTCTGTCATTCTTTTGGAGAAGACTTGCTGGTTTTCACTTCCATGGTGCATGCGGTCACACTGCTTAACACTAAGACTAAAAAGAATCTCCACAACTGGGTTTTGTCTGCAAGATATTCCTTCCCCCCTTATAACTTCTGAGCACAAGTTGAATCTCAGGGCAAGACTGATGAGGAACGTGAAGAGCTAGAAGGGGTTTATCTTTCATTGATATGCTGGTGGAGGAGGGAGATACAGTCTTCCATGCTGGAATTAAGAATTCCAGGAAGAAGGGTGTGCACATTTCTACTTGGAGAGAATTACTGCCTTTGTTCGTTGAAGGTGGTATAAGCATTTGACACTGCATTAGTGTGCGTGGCACTCAGATCTGAAATGATTAACAGCACTTAAAGTGACAGAAGCAACTTTTGGTGTGTTTAAGCACCTATCCAAGTTTGCAGCATTAGAAATCAGTGAGTGACTGAAATAGCCACTTCCTTATGACAGTTTTGTGGGGGATTTGCAAGAAATATGCTATTTCTCTTTGGAATGGTAATGTATCACAATATATTAGAAAGAGTCCTTGTCTGCTTTATTCTGCTAAAGTTAAAAATGCTGACTCACAAGTATGAGAAGCCCACAAGAAGGTTTGCTGCAGTACTTCTCCCAGAAAAAGAATTCTTGTATTACATAGCCAAGTCGCATATGCCAAAAAGATTATCATTCACAAATAGAAAAGAAGGTAAATGGAACTGTGTTAGGTTGCCAGTTTAGTATGTCCACGTTTCTACTTTATGTTGCAGATGGATCTAGCTGTGAGCTGGTTTAATAGCTTCTGGTGGAGCCTTGCGGTGTGTGTGTTGGAGCCACAAGCTATACTGTAAGAAGGGGCTGCAAATAATATTCCTAGGGATGTTCTTCTGGAATAATATATCTTTATTGACACTTTATAAAGATCTATAGTCGCAGCATTGGTAGCATTAATAGACAGATGGACAGACTTGACCAGTATTCACCATGTGAGCATAATCAGAGATAGAATGAACACAAAAGAATGTTTTAAACTCTTTATAGAATCCCTCTGGAACAACTGGTTATATACACTCACAGTTTTACAGACCTAGAAAGAATTGGACAGTCTTTAAAGGTGAGAAAATGACTCTACAGGGAGTAAAATGTGCTCATAGATGGTTGAGAACAAAAATCACAATATTTGGATTACAACCTCCCAGCTTCTTCCTTCCTACAACATCAATACATTAACGAGCTTGTGCTGGAGCCTCTGAATGCTTGGTTAAACACTATGCTGCTGTATAAATATGAAAGTGCTGAATGCTGTGTAAGTTTAGAGACATATAGATGTGTATGTAAGTGGTCACACATAGCAAGATCAAATTGGGCATGAATGAACACTGGGAAAATGGGCACCAAATAGTATAAACAGTAAGGTATTTGTGTCATCTTATTTAGATACCTGTATGAAGTGCTCAAGATAAGGGTATAGTGCCCTAGATTCTCGGTATGGTCAGCTGAGAGCAGTGAGCACATCCAGTGGTGAACTGAGGTCATATACAGTAGGTCTCTTCAGATGTTCAGACTTCTGGTGGTGAGTGACATTCACATGACTCCAATTCATTACTGTGCAGGTACCAGTAACACAAACATTACATTAAGGAACAGCTCCAACTACAAAATTATAATCCTTAAATTACTCTACACCCCACAAAAACATGCAGACTCTAGGAAAAAAAAAAATTACATCAGGGAATAGGAACATCAGCCATAAGGTACCAGTCATTTTCAATCAGTGGTTCAAATCTAAAAACTTACTAGGTTGTACATTTACTTTATTGCTAAGCCCGCAATTCATGTCATTGAAGATTGCTACTCCACTACATTGTACATGAACCTGTCTTGATCCTAGATAATAAAAAATATGCATATCACCTGTTTTTAACTTTTGAAGACATCATTTTAGGTAATGAGGTGGAACAAAATGTGTTACTCTTGTATTCATTATTCTTTTTTGATCACAGTGTGAGCACATTGAACCAATCCCAGCTAGAGAGAAGAGGAACAGATGCTCAGTACTGATTTTGACTTCTTACACGTAGCTTTAAGTGAAGAGTAATACTAAGTGGAAGTTGTGTTGCTGCATTCAAGGTAGAAGCTAGCTGTGAGGTGTGCACAAGTGTAAATTCTCTTCTAAACGAAATCACAGTCATATCCAGATCTTCTTGCATTGACTTAGGCCAATAGGTAGTATCAGTACAGCAGGACAGAAGAACCTTCATATACTTAGATATGCAAAACAAGGCATTGTTTCTGGTTCTTTTGAGATATTTACCTGGGTGGAAAAGTGCTATTTTTAAGTGTCAATTTTCTGCACATAATGAGATATGGAAAAGCATTTGCTAGTAGTGTATTTGAAATCATACGTCTCTTCCTGACATTGCTGTGTGCTCTGAAGATTATTCTGATTTCTTAAAACATTCAGGCCAAACAAAGACTTAAGGGATAAGAAAAATAAGGTCTTTCTAGCATACATTCACAATGACTTTTGAAGAAAGAAGGCAGAAAAGAATTTTTAAAAAGTCAAGATTTTTTTTTTTCCAAATGGAATGTTTTACTTGAGTTTCCCAGGAGACATCAGCAGCTCTTTAAAAGTATTAGTTATAAAGTGCTGGTACAGTAAGTACTGTAGACAAGTGTTTATTCTCTGAGGCCATTCAGCTGCTGCTATTTTTCAATCACTGATTCCTTTTTTTATTCTTATCTAGATGACCCTCGGGGCAAACATCAAAAAAAAATCCAAAGCAAAACCCAGAATTACCTTAATCTGTATGCTGTAGATGGGCTGCGGACCCTCTGTATTGCAAAAAGAGTAAGTAAATACAGACTTTTAGTTTGCTTTTAAGGAGAGTTTTGATAAAGATTACTGACGGCATTTATTAACTTATTGTTCTTGATTCATAACTTCTTTTTCATTTTATTCGGTAAAGTATGAATGCTTCTGCATCACATTGACTGTGCCCTCACATACTCTTTTTAATAGGTTCTCAGCAAGGAAGAGTATGCCTGTTGGTTAAAAAGTCATTTAGAAGCAGAATCCTCTATTGAAAATCGTGAAGAACTTCTGTTTCAGTCAGCACTGCGGATAGAGAAGAATCTGCATCTGCTAGGTAATGAAATGAGAGCTGGACATGAAATTAAAATGTGTTAAAAATTCTGAAAGCTTGGCTATGAAATCTGTTCTTTCCCTTAAATGGTTTCTGACAGTACAGAAATTGGCTTCTTTTGGACTTTGTCACGGCTGTCATGTGCAGCACCACAAAGGAATGGGGTATAATTAACATAACAGACATATCCTGTTTGCCTTCCTCCTGCCATCATTTTATCACTCGTGAAATGAGTGGAATAATACCAAGGATGGATTTGTCACAATATCATAAATGGGAACTGCCGCTCTAAACAGAAGGAGGACTTGGCCCAACCTGTCTACAGAATTTCATTGTCTTAGTGCCACTTGAACATGTCAGAGACTTCTATGACTGCAAGGGTACCAGAGACACTCATAAAGCAGACCTCACAAAACTGCATTTGAGAGAGGCATCAACTATCATATACATACACACTTGGGTCCTGTATTCTGTTGAATGGGATTGCAGTACTTCATAATGATGCAGTTAAAATCAGTGTATGTAAAATGTATTCCAAGAAATAAGTCATACTTTTCCTCTGCCGAGTTGAGATGTTGAGATTCTAAAATGTGTATCTACCTACTGTTATTTCAAATGTCCAACTGCTTTCTCTGGCAAAGGAACTGGGACAGCCGTAACACCATTGGAGATAACAACCTTTACTAATTGCCCACATGCCTGTCTCTGGGAGATGAGATTTGCCTCGCACAACTCTTGATGTATCTACTGCAGATCTTTAAGGCTCCCCAATATGCAATGGAGAGACAGAAAGTGCAGTTCATTTGGTCTGTCATAGATTCCCACTTTAGGCTTAGATGTATCATGCCCATAAAATGTCCATTTCTTTCATCTGACTTAAATGAGAGCAAGAGCTGACTGATTTGGGCTGCATTAATCAGGAAGATCCCACCATGGTTGTGTGTGTTGCCTTTGGCTGCACTCTGGGGAAAAAAAAAAAAAAAAAAGGTGGAATTTAGCTGGACAAATAAGTCAGAAGTAAATTACCCATTCAGTCATTCCCCCAGAACCACATACTGTGGTTTGTATCTTACAAACATCAGTTATGATTAGGCTGTAGGAATAAAAAAGTGGGTCTAGAAGAGGAATATCTTTTCTTTTGTACACTGTTTGGATAATAATAGCTTTCCTGACATTGCCCTAAGAATCTGTTTCCATCTACAAGCCTGGTGCTCAGACTTCAGATGAACTTTTATTGCTAAAATGGTTTTTTTTTGAGGAACAACCATAGGCATAATAAATAGATGAGAAAAGTTTACTTTGCTGCTTCTGCATTTGCAGGTAACTTGCCTTTCTGTCACCTCCTTATTCTCATGTAGCGAGTGCTTACATTTCCTCACACGGAAGCCTTTCTGAAACCCAGGGGAGCATGGATTTATCAAATGGTGACACTGAGCTTGGTCCTGAGTGCCTTTTGTTACACTATTTGAAAATCTTGTCTCTGTCATTTGTTTTATGAACGCATAGGAAAGATGCTGGGTCTTTTATAAACAGGTAGAAAGACACATTGAAAGTGTGAAAAAGCCACACTTTACTTTCACATCAGGACCAACAAATCTATGGTTTGTTCTCTGCTCATTTGGCAACTGATGTCTTCAAGAGCAAAGAGCAACAAGGCAGGAAAAGGTTTATGTCTCCAGCTGTGCTGTTGCCAAGCTGCAGTCCTGCTGTCATTCCCCTTCTAAAGGGAGAAATCTCTTGTGACCCAGACTCTTCTACTTAAGGAAGGGCAGTTAAGACCCTGAGGAACTGAAACGATCTCCTAGAAGCAACGATATCTTCTCTAGAAATGTTCGGAAGAGACGGTGAACATACAGAGCAGAGAGACAATAAGCAAAGATACATCTGGATTTGTTGTTGACTGTTGATGCAGGTGTTTACCCCAGCTACTTTCTGCTCCTCTTTCTCAATACCTAAAAAGAGCTGCCCAAATCTTACAAGTGTTGGCAGTTTAGCTATTTCCTAATAAAAGTGACTGCTGTGTTTTGTTTTTTCAAATTGAAGCTTACAATTTCAGATGAATCCGAAGTGTTCATTTAACGTGGAATATTTTGCATTTTCTGTGTGCTTAGGTGCAACTGGCATTGAAGACCGTTTACAGGATGGTGTTCCAGAAACCATTGCGAACTTGCGCAAAGCTGGGTTGCAGATTTGGGTTCTTACTGGAGACAAGCAAGAAACAGCTGTTAATATTGCATATGCCTGCAAGCTGCTAGATCACGATGAAGAAATCATCACTTTGAATGCTGAATCACCAGTAAGTAGATGCAGTGCACAAGTTTACTTGTGAACTAGCTTTGCTTCATTTTTAACTTGTACAATTAAAAGTTTGATGGCTTTTTTTTTTTCCTTTTCCTCTTTTTTTCCCCCTTCTTTTCCTGCTTCATCCGTAATTTTCAGGTAGGATACCTCTTTGAATACTTTTCAGTGAATCATGCTTCTAAGTCATAGCGTCACGTATCATAAACTTACTGGAGACATGTAATTGTGTGTAGTGGGTTCCACCATGAATGAAAATACACCAAAGCAGCATAAATGCCTTTCTTTAGTATGCATTCTCAAAGCACCCCTAGTTTTGCTTATTGGCACCAATGGGTCTCCAAAAGCAACCTGTTATTAAGCATGCATTGCAGAAGAAAACAGCTGATAACCCATTGAGAATTTGTGCTTTATTTTACACCACTGAAATGTAGTATTTAGATAACTCAGTCATTCATGTTTTCTCAGGTGGCTTTTTCTCTGGAGATAGAAGCAATACTTAAATTTCGATGCTAACACTGAGAGTCAGAAAACTACATCTACAGTAATGCCTTGCTTCCTAACTGGCCTTTTCTAATTCTTCTGAATTACTGATCTTTCCTGTGCTCAACTTGCTGCAAGCAGACAGTCACAAAGAGTTTACTGATATGATCTAACATACAAGGAACCAGACTGATAGTGCTATAGTCCTTTAATGGGGTGATAAAATTGGACTTCAGCAGAGGAGAGGTAGGCCAGCAGTATCCAGCTCCAATTTCTTTTGAAAAGGAAGAAAAGATAACAGCATTTTCCCTTCTTGAGTGTATCAACTGAACTGGTAAATTGATTTTCCGTGATCTTTCTTTTTTGTCATATTTTGCCGTAAAACCTATAGCATTTCGATTTAAATGTTCATATATTCTCAGTAACATCTTTTAGTTGCGTATGGCTAGGAGAGAGAATTCATCTTAGATAATCTTTAATTGGCCTTTAACAATGCATAACTTTGATCTGAGTTGTAGGCGTATACATGGTGTTCATCACCATACTTAACTTGGTATTGATACCGATTATCTCATTTCCCAGCACTGTTATTCTCTGAAGGAGCTAAAATAAATTAGTTTAATGTACAATACAGAATGTTAAAGAGGAATTAGATTTTAAGCCTTTTGAGTCCTCATTGCTGTCATATCTTCTGCAAGAATTGTGTTTAGAGCAAATAGAAGTGAAGATTATTTGAAATTAAAACTTTAATAGTGCATCAAATATAACATGCTACCCATAACATGCTCCCCATACCCCTTATGCCTAAATATACAGCAAACAAACATTTGAATACATGTTCTTTTCTCTCAAGTGTATTTATTTTGAATTTTTTTCAGGAGACATGTGCTGTCTTGCTGGAACAGTGTCTGCAATGCATAGAGTCTAAATTTTCAAACAACACAATAGACGAAGCTACTGGAAACATGACTGTTGGGTTCACCCCTCTCTCTCCACCCTCTTCCTCTGTGCTTTCCAGCTTGGGCCTAGTGATTGATGGAAGGACTCTAGCATATGCCCTGGAACCTACACTAGAAGATAAATTTCTTGCACTAGCCAAGCGATGCCGTTCAGTACTGTGTTGTCGCTCTACTCCACTCCAAAAAAGCATGGTAGTGAAACTAGTCAGAGACAAACTCAAAGCAATGACTTTGGCAATAGGTAAATATCTCAGTTTAAACTAGCCTGCCTTGATATATACTGTACCTTGAGAATTTTGACTTTTTGACTTGCAATAGGACCCTTCCAGCTTCCTCACAACTCAAATAACCTTTGTCTGAAAATGTGTCAAATGACTCTGACTCTAGCATATATTCTTTAAAACCAAGATAGAACTTTGGAGTAGCATTTGGGATTTCTTCCTACAGAAGTTAGGTAATCAAGACCCAGGTATGGTATGAGGTTTTGGTATGTCTGAACACAGATGTGAAGAATCGGGTTAGCTGATCTTCTGCACCATGCCATTTTGCGATCATTGTGTTACACAGAACAAAATCATGCTCAGTGTTTTTTCATCCAGTCATGTTTAAACTGAAGGTTCTGCGTTTTTCATCGCAAGTTGGCCATGCAACATAGGATGACTTGGCCTTGTCAGTAAAGGCAATAGATTTACAGCTGGCATCGTGCGCTCACTTACACTTCTTCCCAGCTAATCACTCTGTTGGCAAAGGGGAAATTTTGTCAGTCACCCTGTTTTAAATCTGGCAGCATTTACGTGATTTTTACTTAAGAAAAATCAAACAGCTCTTCTTTGCCTATTTCAAGTTTAGGCTTGTGTTGGATTAGAAGATATGATTGCAGCATATATTGTCACAAACACACTAGCTTTCATCTGCCTGCCTTGGTTAATCATAGCAGGAACACATGTGAGTTGGACCTACCCATGAGAACCCCTAAGTACATATAATAATTGCCAGACTCCTGTGACAGCCACATCACCAAATGTGTTCTGATTATAATAATCCTCATGTTCACTATGTTATATCTAGCTCAAATATCCCTCCCTCATACTGAATTTATATCTTTGGCTGAGTGACTGGGGACATAATCATTTGCATATATTGTCAAAAAAATCTGACTGGTTAACTTGAATTACCCAGCATGCTTAAAAAGCTAGTGGAGACTGGGCAGCTTCATTCTTTCTGAGCATTTTGAGCTTGTGAGTGGAACTCAAGCTCCTGTTCTGTCTTAAAAGCCTAGCAGTATACATTCTCCCCTTTAACCAGCATGAGCTAACTTGGGATTGTGTCACACAGTCACCAAGACATCAGCTTTCTCAGGTGAGCAGATACCGCTCTTGTACATGCCAACAGCAGGCAAACTGTAGTGAGATGTGAATGTACTCCTCAACCACTGAAGTATAAAAACAAGTGTCTTGCCATCAGCTAGTACAGTTTCATTTTCCTCTAGTACACTTGCTGTAAATATAAGAGGTTAAGAAGTAGATGCATGTCCCATTCTGGTATCCTTTCTACGACACCCATTACTTGTGGTATCATGACTGGAACAAAGCAAGGGGTGGTGACTGTGCAACCAGTGCAGTTAAATCTACCCGTGATGGTTGTATTAAAGATCTCAGATTGGTCAACTTAAGTAAACAATTAATCTGCTTTTTAATTTTATTTTTTTCTACTGTATAGATATTCTTATTGGTTCTCCTTGCACATTTCATTCTTAGTCACACTTGATTGCAGGCAGACAGTTAATCAGGAAGCAGAAGTATTGGGAAGCTCATTCTCATCCTTCCAGTGCTTTGGTATTTATGCAGTTCAGGCCTGATACTTGAATTTTAGGTCTTATTAACATGAGAGCGATTGGGAGGGTTTTTTTCGCTTTAAAAAAAAAATATTCTACAAAGACTTGGCAGATTTGCCAGGCTTTGAACCTTCTATTCCAAAGACAGATCCTTTCCTGCCCTGCATCTCCTTTACTATACCCATCCAACACTTAGTACATTCAGCCAACACTCTGTAACAACTAGGTTTTCCTTTGATTTGCTGCCACTAACTGTTCCTAGTCTATTTGTGATAACAGAACTGTATCTTGTCATTTTTAGGTGATGGTGCTAATGATGTCAGCATGATCCAAGTGGCAGATGTTGGTGTGGGGATCTCTGGTCAAGAAGGCATGCAGGTAATGTTGCTCATTCTCTGTAAAACGCTTCCATGAAAGGGGGAAATAGACACTTCCCATGTGTCAGCTTGACCAAGCTGCCTTTGGATAGCCAGCACAAATAAAGGAGAAGAGGCAAGTTGTGCTGAGGGGCGCCAGTTGTACATCATAAAGATGCTCTCAGCTTGAGTTTGAACTTGTGTTTATTCTAAGACCTGTGGTGAGTTTAAACATGCACCACTCTCAGAAAATACAGATCCCGCTAACTAAAATGTTTTAGGAAATCATACATTAAATACTGGTTTTAAAAAGGGAAAATCCATTATTTAGGAAATTATTCTGGCTTTTATTCTCTTCTCTCCTGTATTACTTGGGTATACTTTACCTGTGGAGTAGGCGCACAAGCCCATCCAGCAGCTTGTTTTCATGGTGTGGTTGTGACCCTTAGCCCAGCCACTCACACATCTTGCTCATTCAGCCTATTCAGACAGCAGAACAGTCAAGAAAGAAAATTGCAGCCCTTTGCAGAACAACTGCTCTGTATATCCTGTTCCAAGTCTTAGGTTTTCTCCCCATTTCCTGCCACAGGGAACAGCGAGATAAGGGAATTTACTCTGTAGCCTGTGGATGTGTTCAACCTCTGACTATGGTATTTACCACTTCTCCTATCCCCAGAAGAGAGGATGTCTATGTACGGGATGTATTACCTACTGTATTACTCACTACCTCTGCCTGTACTGCTTCTGTAGGTCAGTTGCAGTGTTAGCATCACAAAAGGCAATAAGACACAGAGAATGAGGAAGGTACCTCATTTCCACAGCCTATCTTGTATCTGGGCTGGTGCAGATTAATTGCATGAGAAGACAGAGTAGCTGAGTATATGTCAAAGAGCTTTCTAGAGAACGTGCTTTCCAAAGACCTGAGCAGTTGAGCATACTCCCTAATTTAGTTACCAGTGGGTGGTTCTCTGACCCATATTGAATCTTTTTGCAACTCTGAATGGATGTTTTGCTTGAATGGGAAGAAAGGCCCCCTTTACACAAAAGCAAGTTGGCTGTAGAATTTTATTCCATGGCATTTCATGAATGCTACAATTTATTTGGGTCAACACAAATTTCTGAAACAAAAAAAATTTAACTGAGCCTTGAACTTGGGTGTCAGCTTTGTGCACTTTCTGACATGCAGATCACCAGAAGCTAGGACAGTACTCTGCAGAAAAGTCAGTAGATGTTTGTCTTGTTTGTTCATATACTCTTCCAAAGGCATTGTCTCCTGGCAGTTGTTGGAGGGTGGATACCACGAAAGAAGGGCTTCAGCTTGACCCAGCAGAGCTACTACACTTGTTTTCCTTCTTGTAATCATCCAGAGTGTTCAGTCAAAGTAATCTCCAAGGCAAATGGATGGCCATCAGTGCTCTTCAAACAAATTTCAGGCCTGCAGTCCATTAAAAATGTTTCTCCAAATATGTGAGCAGCTTTAAATCAGACTGGAAAGAAGCTATCCCCAAAATATTCAGATATTCATTGTGTGTATGGCATCCCATATGAATGGGATGAATGAAGATTCTCTATGATAAAGATTCTCCATGAATCTGACTTTGATAGCTGGAGAGGGAAGGAGAAAAGGAAGCCTCGGATTAAGCTGATGCCAACTGTATTTGTTGTTCCACAGCCTTCAGCAGGCTCCAAGAGCTTTGCATAACTTCTGTAGTATCACTCTGCAGGCAGTCCAGGCTCCAGAGAGCCCAGAAGAAACTGTTTTGTAGGGTGCCCTGCAATCTTATCAATTCAAGAAGGTCTTCTGCAAACTCCATCATCTCTTATGAACATATCAGCTCCTATAATCTATGTGTTAATTCAGCTCACTTTTTTTTCTTAATGCAGACATACAGTGCTCATAGCATTTTGTTTACTCCTCTCCCCATTATGCCACCTCCAGTTGAGCTTGTACGCTTACAATAACCAGTCCTCAAATGCCTCTGGCTTTTGCCATATATCCGGATCTGAAAGCTATTTGCTCATTAACCCATTAAACTACCTGTTTTTTTCCTAAATGAAAGTTCAACAGAGTAGAAAATGTTTATAGATCCCTTCCGTTACTGCGAGGTCCTATGGAACCATGCAGGCCTCTTTACTATAAACAACTGCCAGAATCTTACACATGCAGGTACTCGGAAGGCGTTGAGCATTTAGATGTCTGAAACAGCAATCCTCTCCCATTTATTTTCTTTCCACATTCTGTGGAAGCATGTGGAGCATGAATCACTTTTTCCTGTGAAAAAGCTGGAAGAAAAAATAAAAATGTGAAAACCAGGGGGGCATTTTGAGACGAAATAAACATGCAAATGTAATTGGGTAACACTATCTTCCTCACTGCATTCATCACTGAAATCAAAATGGAATAAAAAAAGAAAAAAACCCAACACTTCTCACATTGTGTTGTGAAGTACTATGTTAGAAGCACAAATGAAGAGAAGCTAACAGTTTTGTTTTAACATTGGAATAGGCTGAGATGGAGTGGAGGACAAGGAAGCAGGCATAGCACAGCTCTATTCTCCTCAAACTGCAAGATAGCTCTATGTCTGCAAGACAAAAAGGACTGTTCTGTGCAGGGAGGTTGTAGCAACTGTATCTCAGTACCTGAGAAATCCCAGGATGTGTCAACGTATTAAAAAATATCCCAGTTTATATATACATCTGCTTCTTAAATTACAATGCATTATTACACCTTCTCTTGCATATGCTTTTAGGGTTTATTTTAACAGCTGCTACAAGCACTTGCTTGGGAAAACAGTCTTTTTGATGATCTACCAAGAAAGGGAATAAGGAAAGATTAAAAGGAAAGATGTCTCTCATTTAATAATACAGCCAAAAAATATACCCTGCAAAGTGTGAGGAAGACGTTGCTCCTTTGGGGGGTTTCACCTTTCCTCGTGTTTTGCTGAACTGTAAGAAGAAAGGTGTTACCAACATAGAAAATGAAATATAAAATAATATTAAATGAAATCTCAGTGTGATTCTAGAGACAAGGAAAATAGTGAAACAACTGTGATAACACTGACATTTACAAGAAGGTTTCATCTAGACATACCCTGAATTTTAGTCAGAAGTAGCGAGAAACTGGGTGATTCATTTTGTCAATGTGATTTGGCAGTCTGCACAGTCCCAGAGGAGTTTCATCTAGTGTGATTTTTTCATAAATAGTTTCAGAAAATGTGCAGTTTTAAAAATCCCTTGAAATACTAATGTCTCAGGACAGCCAAGTAAACTTTATGAGTCAAGATTACAAACGTGATTAAAAATAATATTTTTTTTGTTTTGTCTTTTAATGTCCAGTAATTATGATGTAGCCAGTTAATTGTGCTTTTCTTATTTTATTTCTCTGCAATTCATTTTGCCCTATGAATACCCTATAGTTTTTACAGAGAAAGATGTTACAGTCACCAGGATGTTCACACACGGGCCCTGAGCCTTCATGCTCATGTGACTGCGATTTCCAGCCTTTCTCCCACCTCTCGCTTTTTGCTGCTGCTTGTCACCATCTGGAACGTAGACTGTAATCTCCTTTGGGCGAGGACCAGGTTGCTTTGCATCTCCTGCCAAGCTGCTGGGTTTTGCTCACGGGTATTCCAACTCCGTGCAGTGATAGCTGCATTTCACATGCGCTGTAATGCGTTCCGTTCTTCATCAGTACAATTTGCATTGACCGTATGAGTTGAGAAGATGACTAGGTTCACTGTTGGTGTTGATAGTGACGCTTTACAATAATTACTCACATTTTTCTTTCATTGAAGGCGGTGATGGCAAGTGACTTTGCAATCCCAAGGTTCCGGTATTTGGAGAAGCTCTTGCTTGTTCATGGCCACTGGTGTTATTCCCGACTTGCCAACATGGTGCTGTATTTCTTCTACAAAAATGCCGTAAGTGTTTGACTTGGCACCTCTATGCCACCACATGTTTCTAGGGCTTATTTTGTGCTAAGTGAGCATTAGGTCAGCCTTCAAATGGTTTATAAATAAGCTGCAAAGAAATTTGCAGAGTTGAAAGACAGCTGGCTGCCATTTGCAGAAATACAGGACACAGTCCATAACAGCCATGGTGTGCTGCTGAACGTGCAAATTAGGTAACAGAAATAACAAGCACTGTTTAAGAAAAGTTTCTTTACAGAGCAGTTTTGCAGAACTTAGATGGCTAGACACAGGAATCTTTAATGCCAAAGCCATCCAGCACTGGTCCAAAGTAGCAGCTGAGTGTATTTTCTCTTCCTGACCCTGTCTCATTGTAGCCTATGAATCGCTGTACATATTCCCCAGTGACTTGAGATAATTTTGTGACATCTCTTTGTCTCAGAGGAAGAGATTGGGAAGGTTTTTTTTTCATTTATCTTACTCCCAGCTATCCAAAAGAGTTCATTACAAGGTAAGCACAGTATGGTAAAGAACAGAGTATGGGTCTGGGTTTCCTCCCTGGTGCATGAATTGCGAGTTAGTCCAGTACTGGGCACTGGGCCAGTACCAGCTGGACTCCTTGGCCCTAAAAAATGCCCTTTGCACTGATCTTGGAGTACAAAGATGATTGACTGAAAACTGCCTAACAAGACAACCAAGCATTCCATCAGCTCTGTGGGATTCACTGGCAGATATACGGGTATGCTCACTTGCAAGACCTACAAATGACCTTGGGAGCAAGGGATATGAAGAAGCAAGAAAAAGAGGAGAACCAGAGCTCTCAGACCTCTGTTTGCTCCAGAGAGCAACGTGTGAACTGGGAGCAGGAGACTGGAGACTATCCCCAATATCAGAAAAAAGTAGCTCTCAATTTTGCATAAGTTGCTTTCCAAATTCAATCTAATCCTCATTTTTTTTACTCAGTGGCAGCTTTTTAATTCAAATTCTTCTTGGCCAGAGTAATCACTATCTGATCTCAATCTGAAGGTATGTATTTTATCAGGAGAAGACCATGATTTGCTCAAAATTTTGAACGTCATAGGAATACTTAAGAGACCTAAAGAATTAATTAAGCATCTTTGGGTGAACACAGACATCCTAAAATACCTTCTGTGATCTGATCAGAAACTGCATCTATCCAAAGACAAAAGAAAGAAGAGACTTGGACAGTCTGAACTGCTGCTTGAATCTGAAAAAGCAAGCAAATTTCAATAATACTGCACTGAGCGGAGAGGCACTTGTTGAAGCACAACAGTGAAATCCATGCTGGTATTTAAATACCTGAGTTTGAAGTCTTGATCTTGAGTGATGCTNTAGTGATAGCACAAGGGGTAATGGTTTTAAATTGGAAGAGGGGAGATTTAGGAAGATATTAGATATTAGGAAGAAATTCTTTACGATGAGGATGGTGAGGCACTGGAACAGGTTGCCCAGAGAAACTGTGGAAGCCCCATCACTGGGAGTGTTCAAGTCCAGGCTGGATGGGGCTTTGAGCAACCTGGTCTAGTGGGAGGTGTCCCTGCCCATGGCAGGGGGGTTGGAACTCAATGATCTTCAAGGTCCCTTCCAACTCTAAGCATTTTATGATTCTATTATCTGTACTCCCACCCCCAGTGCTATATGTTTCCAAGATACACTTTGGGTTGACAGTATCAAATCTGAAATTCCAAGAAGGATATGCAGAGCTATCTTACATTACAATAAAAAATAATAATAAAAAAAAAGTAATACACATAAGACATTGCAGCAATCAGCAGCCAAATATGTTGTTTATACACCTATATTTTTGTTCAGCTCTTGTAAAATCTTCCTTTTCCTTTGGTACAACTCCCCTTTATTACTAGTATTATTTCTGATGCCATTTTTAGTAAGACATTTTCAGAAGCTGCTGCCTCCAGGCGAGAATATAACTCAAGCAATCTCTTTGTGTTGGCTCTGCTTTGGCAGCCTTGAGAGCTTTCTGAGCAATACTTGTTGTTACCAACTCTAAAACTGCAGTGGGGTATCCAGCATACAGACGGGAATGTCTGACACTATACCTGCCCTTAAGGAAAGAAAATTCAAAAATGAAAGATGCGAGCACCTGATGCTTTTGCAAGGAGACTATTCTGGATGATTCTCCAGAGAGAGTCGAGATAGCTTGCAGAACATCTGCAGTGTAGCTTTCTGTTTCTTCAAGTGTTTTTTTCCTCATTTGCTTGTATTAGAAAATTTTCCATTCTCTGCTAGAACCTAACTCAAAGTTGAAACTCCAAATTGCTGGAAAAGCTATTTGGAAACTCAGATGACTTATCCAAGAAGATGTTTGGCTTGGTGGATATAATAAAAATACAAGTAAAATATAAACTAAAGCATAGCATGACTGGAAATATCTAAGCTCGATGAAAAGGGATTTAATGGAAAACAATTCTACCTGCACAAGTATGCATTGCTTCTTCTCCTTTATCTCTGCAAGACACCACTGGATGTTTTTTGGCATATACTTCACTCACTGAGAAATTCTGTCTGGGGTCACGTTCATAAAACAGTCTCATTGAGGGGGGAAAAAGGTAACCTAATTAAATGTTTATGTAAATTTGTTTTGACTTTTTCAGGGAGGTAATGCACAGAAGCAAAAGGAACCTTATAGTTGAAATTAAAGTAGACACTTGTTTAATCCAAAATAAAATTTCAGAGGAAAGAAAAATCTCATTTAAGCTTAGTTACTAAAATGTCATTTATTTGTACAGCTCTCTTTGACAACACTTCTGATAGCCATACTAGAGGTGATAGGAAAATTTTCAGCTGGCTGTATTTTCATCAAGCTACCCATTTTTATAAAAGCCAAACTGTTCCCAAGACAGATTAATTTTAGCAAAGCTCTAGAGAGGAATATTTCTTAGATCGAGAATCAGCTGGATCTTGTTTATTTCAAATAAGTGAGAGAAAAGCATTTAAATTCACATATTTATTGCAATTCCATTTTGAGAAAAGACTCGAGAAGTTTTGTTGGATTTTGGGTGTGGAAAGGAAATAAATTTCAAAATCTGTTCAGTTTTGAAATGAAATTGCCATCTCCCAGCCAACTGTACTGAAGAGGGTAAGCTCTAGTAACTCAGTCTTGTTTTGGCCAGAGGACGATATTTTTCCTAAAATGTATTTACAGAAACATTTAAAGAGGTGATCCTTAAAAAAATATAAAAATAAAAAATTAACTTTTAATGGATTAGTTTATAGCATGAACTCACGAACAATTAGATGTATTGCTGATATAGAAGCCATTTCAGTGTAGTATGCAAACATTGCCTGAACATATATATACATTATAGCTATATATATAAAAATACATATATACATACATTCCTACAGCAGCACTGACCCTCTGATTCTATGGCAATTCCCTTTCCCCACGATAGGCTTACTCTCCTTATAGCAGTTTTCAGTGACTAAGCAGACCATAGCTGCTTTTTTTGTTTGTTTTCCTATGTTTAAATATCAACTGCATTTTGGAGTACAGATACAATAGATCTGTATTTAACTCCGTCTATCTAAAGATGATGAAGGGTTAACAGACTCCAGTTGGCTTAAAGCTTTGAAGAGCAGAATACAAAAAGAAGAGGAAGTGAGAGGAGAGGTTGGGTCATTTCCCTTCTTGGTGGTTAAAATAGGAAAAACCATCAAGGAACAATTGCCAATGTTTTTCTGGTTGCCTTCTTTTAGTGTTAATCACTTCACAAAGAGTAATAAAAATTGCAGTTTTAGGAAGACCAAGCCTGGAATTTTATTTCCTTCCCTAGGAAGCTGCCCACCTTTTTCTAGGCCTCAAATCCTCTCTCACCAGGCGATATCAACAACTCTCCTGAGCCCTAAAAACCTCTGGATCCTCCATTCTGTAGAGATTGTAGAAGAGACAAGTTGTGGCTTTGTCCCTTTTTGGGCAATTCCAACCCAAGTACAGGAACAATCCCACTGCAGCTATATCTGCAGCTGATTTCTTTGTACAGCTAACAACTAAGGGACACTGAGGGCTCTTTACAGCACTGCTAATTTGCTGAATTTCAAAGCACATAGATGGAATAGTTATGAAAACTTTGCTAGACCTTACAGTTTCACCTCCCTTGCTGCTGCTAATCTTACCTTGGTCTTGCAGAAAAGCTCTGCATTTACCTGTTGTGGACCAGCAGAGCCTCCCAAACCATCTCAAGCCAGCAGAAGGCATTATTATGGAAATGCTTATTCTTACAATAGTAGCGTTAAGTGCTATGAGACCAGTACGCATATATCTAGAGGTCAATGATGGTTGGGAGGGCTTTTTACGGGTAGTTAAACTGCACCTCAGAGTTTCACTTAATTTTCTGTGAAGTCATCCCTGACACCTGAGACCTGAGGTTCCAGCAGCACAAAGACTTGCAGGTGTGCCAAATGTTTGCAGCTTAGCCAAGTGGCCCCAGCATCAGGAACAGCAAGTTAAGACTAGATATCACTAGAAGGATTGCTCCCATGTTTAGTGTTCATTGATAAGTCTTTGCAGAACCAGAATCAGAATGGTTTCAGAACACAATGGGATGACGATCCTGCTTATCATGTCATTTTTACAGCATTGCTTGTTCCATTTCAGATGTTTGTGGCCCTTCTCTTCTGGTACCAGTTCTACTGTGGGTTCTCTGGCTCATCGATGATTGATCAGTGGTATCTCATCTTCTTTAATTTACTATTCTCTTCTCTTCCACAACTGATTACTGGTGTGCTGGATAAGGACGTGCCAGCTGAAGTATTAATTGCAGCACCTCAGCTTTATAAAAGTGGCCAGAATATGGAGGTAAAATTTTCTTGCTCTTTGTACTTTTTTTTCCTAAACATCTTTAGTTTCAACTGAAAACCAACCCTGCTCCCACAGAGTGGATGAGTGATACCAGCAGTCTGAGAAGTCACTATTATTACCGCATGGTATTTTTCATCTGATTCAAAGTATCTAAATGCCAAAAATACATTAAAAAGAAAAATAAAGAAAGAAAATAAACCCCCAAGCTATATTTTGAAATATGTAACAGGAGAGAAGTCTGGATGCTTTATGTCAGCCTAAGCTGTACACCTCCCTCATGGTACAGGTTCACAAATAACCGCAGAAGTAAAGCAGATTATAACTTGTATACTAGTGTGGACCTTCACAGAATAACCTCACAGTACTTATTCAGAACATCAGGCTCCAGCACTTTACAAACAGTCAAAAGAGAAGGATGGCCTTAGGATCAAGAGCAGAGGTCAATAGACCGGGACTCATGAGGGACGTAGTCACCAGCAGGTGACAGATTCAGCTCTTGAAAACACCTTGTCCCCATCTGCTTGAATTGTACAATGAAAACGGAAGAAATTGCAGGAGAGATTGGAGCTAAATAATTTCTAGTAATTACAGCTAAAGTGTACTGTGGGTCAGTCTTTCTGCTTGGCTAAAATTATCCATGTTGAGACATTGCTTCCAAGGCAAAAGCCTTCCTTAAAAGTATCTGACATTGTACCCTCTGAGAGGAGACAGGGAGTGGGTTTTGCTTCTAACCATACATCTGCATTTGGTACCCCACATATGTAGTGACATTGCTAGACGATGTCCCAGAAAGTTGAAAGGAGAATTTTAGTGTTACTTATTTTTAGTGCTTTAGTCCAAATTCTCTCTTTTTCACCCAGCTATTGTTTTCCATTTTCTACATTTCTTTTGTTCCAGTGCATTGAACTTTAAAGATCTGTAACATTAATACCTTCCTTTCTTGCACATTTTTAAGGTGATAGAAATCTTGTAATGGCTTAAGCTTGCTGGGAAGTTTGCCTGTCTTCAGCTGGCAAACTGAGGAGAGAAGTCTCCCAGGTTCATAGTTATTTCTCATAGTCAAGTCCAGGGACCATTCTAAGTTTGTTCGAGATCTAGTCAACATATTTTTTGAATAGTTACCTAAAGAGGCATTTTAAAAAAAATCCCTTGTCAACTAGGATCTCTTTCCAAAAGATATCACTGATTCAAAGCCTATAGAATTATAGAACAACTTAGATGATTGTGGAGACCATTTGATCCAGACCCATGGTCAAAATGGCTTCAAAGCCAGATGAGGTTGCTCAGTTTTGAATCTAGGCCAGTTTTGAATGTCTTCAAAAACGGAGATTCCACAGCCTCTCTGAGCAACCTACTCCAGTGCGTAACCACATGTTATTTCAGTAGGCCACAGAGTACAGTAAATTTTTTAAAATATCTTTCAATTCCCATTTCCATACAGGGAAGGAACCCTCATTAATCCAGTGGCTGGAGATGTAGCCTATATCCCAAAATTAAATAAATACTTTAGCATTTACAAACTCTTTTTCCTTATATCTAGGTCTTTTATATGACCATCCATTCCCCATGGATACCATAATAATTGTTATTTCCTTTAAAGCAAAATGTTAGTTTAACATTGTTTCTGAGCAAGCACTCACACACATATATGTATATATGTGGTTTATATTCATATTTCTAACATTACCTCATGAATTGCTGCTAAAGCTCCATGCCATGGATCTTCTTTTCTAAATATGCTTGAATTTTCTGTTTTCGGGCTTGTGAATAAATGCCCTGTGTTCATACATACATGATGTAAAACCCATTTACTCATGTGTGTAGTCCTCAGAAAGCTCCTCCGGAAATCACTGGTCTAAATGTAGTGCGTAAAGTTGGGCACCTTCATAAATGTTTGCTGTCCTGAGTGTCAGATTCAAATTACACCCTCTGCCAGGAAAAAAACAAGAGTCTCCGCTCAGAATAGAGTGACTTGCAGGTAGACTCTTCATACTTCATCTCCAAGGATGTCTAATCAATTGGCAAAGTTACAAAGCACAAGTTGTGAAGGGAACAAGCCCTTAAAAGTGCCCATGGAATATCTCCCTTAAAATACCTATCCCAGCAAATAACATTTTCATTAGGGTCTGATTTTCTTAATTTTTTTTTGTGCCACAGGAGTACCAACCACACATGTTTTGGATGAACATGATTGATGCTATGTATCAAAGTCTGGTTTGCTTCTTCATCCCCTATTTCGTAAGTGTTTGGTTTAAGCCTTCCGTTTCAAGCATTTTGAGGAGAACTGGCAACACAGCTTAGGCTAAATTCTTTCTGCTTCTTTACAGACTTACTATGATTCAGAGGTGGATATCTTCACCTGGGGAACTCCCATCACCACGATAGCCCTTTTCACCATCATACTACATTTGGCTATTGAAACCAAAACTTGGGTAAGGTACCCACAGCCGTCATAGAAACTCACTGGCATACATGTAATCCTTTTCTTAGCGCCATTCTTGAAAAACAGAAGATGGTCGCTTCGTTCCCTCAGAATATTCTATTTTTAAGCAAACATGCAAAAGGTTTTAAACTGTGATCTGCAAACAGCTATGTAGTGTTTTATCTGTAATAAGAATTTTTGAAAAGACAAGGGTCTAAACTCTTTGCTGTGCATAGACTTGGTTCCAAAAATTCAGAAGTTTTAATTCAGACTCAAAGCATATTTCTCAGAATATGAAGAATCATTATGCTTCTGTGGTTTTTTTTGTTCTAGACTTTTCTTCACTGGTCATCTTGTATCTTCAGTATCCTTTTGTTTTTCTTTGTGGCTCTGGTTTACAATGCTTCCTGCCCAGTATGTCATCCTCCATCCAATCCCTACTGGACTATGGAAAGGTTGATGGGAGACCCAATGTTCTATTTCACATGCATTATATCACCAGTTGTTGCATTGCTGCCCAGGTATTTTATCTTTTCTCATACATGACAGCACTTTTTGCATATGGTTGGGAGAACAGGAAAGATTTTTCTCCCTCTATCTTTTTACCTTACCAGCCAAGTCAATTTTCTTCAGCAGCTGATTATAAAGGTCAGGTTGTCTAACCTCTTCTGTGCTCCTGACCACAGGAACAGACCACAGATCTTTGGCCGTAGACCAGAGGAAGTGGCATAATTGTAGCCTGTTGGTCAAACCTCCTGGCTATGCAGAGATTTCCTATCCTGTGTGGTTTTCTGTGATGCTTCCAGATTGAACCCATCCTCCCATGACATGCATAATACAGAAATTCTGACAGTATGTCATGCATTTACTTGCCTACTTATGGATGTAGGAGACCTGTCCCCACTGCCTTTGATTCCTCATCAGGGAAAAGTGTGTAATCACAAGGTGGATCACTGACTAAAGGCACAGATTTATTACACTGTTTGATATCAATCAAAATGTAAGCGCAGCGTTCAGAGATTTTGATCTGCAAGCTTTCAATCTGCAAGCTTTCTTGTGTCAAACATAAGAAAGGCACATAAAACTTATTTTTCTGAGTTGTGCTTTTGTCTTGGATATTTTCTCTTCATAATTTATTGGGTACTTCCTTCTTTCAGCTCTTTTCACATGCGTGTTCTTCTCTTGCAGATTTCTGTACAGAACCCTTCAGGGAACACTGTTCCCAACCCAGCTTCAGCTTGGACGCCAGTTGAGTAAACTGCCCCCAGAGAGTCGCACCCAACTTCTGACCAAGTTGAATGTAAAGGAAGCAATACGTCAGACACAACCCTTCATGGACAGCTTCTCACCAAGCCTTGGCTCAAATGCTAGTGATTGTTATAAGGCTTATAACCAAAGCACACCTTTGCCAACATCTCCTCCAAGAAGTGAGTCACTTTTCTACACAAAGGCAGAACATACAACAGATCAGACTGTGGCTGCCTCTCCCCAGGGTGCTGCGTTGTATGGGGGGAACAAGCTCCCCTCACCAGAAAGTAGCCTGGAAATGTCCATGGGATTTCATGAAGTTAGACATGGCACTTCAGAGATGGAGCCATTGCCTGTGGGAGCAGCATTCCCGTGGAGCTCAGCAGTCAACCAAACAGACTTCAGTTTGTTGAAGTGGATCACATCAACTCCTCTGTTCAGTCGCTTTGGGACTGTTTTACAGGTGTCATCAAGCAGTTTACAAAATGAAACGCAGGACAGTATGTGTGTGCTTGGCTCTTCTTTGCATGTGGACTTCAAAGGCTTAAACGAACAGAGCTCAAATAACTTGCAGGACAAAATGAAAGGGACCCCAACTGATCATTGTAAAAGTGACAATTCCGAGACCACCTTTTTATGACATGGGTCTCAAATATATTTATATATTTTCTATTTGCACACATTTATATTAAGATTACTCTATTTGTTTCCAAAGATGAAACAGAAAATCAAAGGTACAGAGTGATTATTTAAGAATGTTTAAATACAGTCTATTGAAATAAGAGCTTTAAATATAAAAAAGAAACACTTGAAAATTCCATTTATATTGTTTTATTTTTTCATCTCATTTTGTAAGGAAATGCTGTCTCTTTTTTTTTGAGATGCTTCTCTTTTATTCTGACACATACTGTTAAAGCAAAGGACTTATCTACCATATTCAAAAGGATTAGATTCACAACAATTATTGATAACATTGTAGGCCATTCAGTAATCAAGCAGGAAAACCCATGAGAATTAATAGGCACTGTATTCCATCCCTCATCTGCTTGCCAAGGTCTTTTGTCACTGGATCAAACCATTAGGCAAGACTATCGAATTATTATACACCTCTCTGTAAATGTTAACAGTTTCTTACCACCGCATTAATAATACCGGTATTTTATAAGTGACACCGTATTTTGATATTGCAGCCATAGCATTTTTATGTGTCATGATAAAACAATAAATAAATGACCAGCCGTATTGCAAAGTGCATTCCCAGTCTGGCTTTAATAGTAATTATATCTGAAGAATAGTAATTATATCTGAAGAACGCTTGCTGCGTGTCTGTGAGGAATGGCAAAGAGGTGGTGCATTGTGTCTGCTGTACAGTTTGAGCTGGGAGGGTCTGTGATCTCCTGTGCTGGAGCACCAGCAGGAGTAGGTTGGTTTTGCTGAAGAAGTCGGTCCTGCTCGCTCGTGAGGGTGGGGAAGGACAGGCGGGATGGAGTTCTTGCTAAACACCTTCACTGTCGTTTCATCCAGGTCCCAGGTGAATTTAGTCTTGCAAGGCTGTTTGGCTCTTTCATATCTAGTCACCCTGACCTGGTTAACTGCTGCACTGCTTTGTTTCCTCGCTGGAGGTTTTCAGATGGCCTTTGCCTTGCTGGCTATCAGCTGTGTAAGGCCAGAACTTGTTCATGCTGTGCTCTGTGCCAGGTGACTCTCCTCCTCCCCCAGCCCCTTAAGCCACAGCGCCTACCATGTATCACTTGCTAATCCACACAGGGTCTTTTTTATTTTTCTTTTTTTTCCACAAAGATGTATAGGCTGGCCTCTTTCCCAAAGGCAGGATTGATAACATGAAACTGCAAAATGCCAATGGAAAGAAGAGATCAACGCAGTCTGAGCGAGAGCTGTCAGCCTGAGAGTGCGTTACCCTCATGAAACATGACACATCCGCATGTAGCTAAACTGCATTTTGGGATTAGAATTTACTGGGGACAGGGTGAAGGCCTAAGGGACTCAGTCTCCTGGGAAAGGCTTTAAGCACATGATTGATTTAGGGAAAAAAAAAAAAAAAAAAAAAAGGTACCTGAAGCATAACTTCTTCCTTTTAGCCTCTAGTTAAAAAGGAACATGGGTTTATGTGTGTGGAGGAAAGCACACCTCTTGGCTCATTTGTTACTGGCTGAAAAACGTCATGACATTTCTCTGCTTTATATTAATCACAATAGAACTGCGGCAGTAAGAGTGGGCACTTGTTTTCCGTGAAGGTGGCACCATGCCTTGGTGGGGCCAACACAAGCCAGGAGCTGCCGGGGTGTGTGTCCCGACACACGGCTCTTGAGTCCCACGCCCTCAGAGGGCTTAGTTCTCTCTGCTCTCTGGAAAGGGAGCCTGCGGGACTCAGCACAGGTGGAGAAACATTTGCAAGCCTCTCTCTCTCTCGTTGGGCGAGACAGCTCGGAGTTTAGACACCTCGACTTGCTCCTGTTGGTCTTGGTAGTAACTCTGTTGGGATGACTTTGCAGGTAGTTTTTGGCAGGGTTAGCTGGCTGTGTTTAACACAAACTCTGCAGAGATTGCTGTTGTAAAATAACTCACCTGGGTGGAGCTGCAGTGGCTTTTACTGTCAGGGGAAACTGAATGACACTGTGAAGTGTGTAAATGTTGCCATCTGGTTGGAAACCTTCCTCTGCTTGTGAAACAGCATCTCACAGAAGGACACCATAGCAGACACCAGGTGGGCAGAGTTCACAGGTTTGCCAGATGTTAAATTCAGTCTAAGAACGACATGGGGCCATGGCAGGAGCTCACCATGGATGTCTCTCAGCTACTGCAGCAGGCCCAGCAGGCAGGTGAGGATCTCTCAAGCTTATTGACTCCTCCACATCTTCCCACAGCAAGTTTGGTGTCCCACAGGCCTTGATGGGACTTGCCTGGTGCTGGTAGCAGGAAGGGCTGGAACATCACTGCACTTTGTCTCAGAGCTTTGCTGATATTCTCGTTTTATAAAAAATTCCTCACTAGACATGCCTTTGTGATACATGATTTGCTTCAGCTATTATGCATTCAGTGTTTCAAAGACTATTTTTTGTAGCTAAAGGATGAAAGGTTTCCTCTGGGAGTGAGAGATGCTCATACGCTGCCAGATAGTTGTGTTAAGTTGCCACTGCGAGTGTGAGAGCAGTGCATCTGTGTCATGTATTTAGGGAAACTGTAGATGTAGAACCTCAGCTGCTACAACCATCGTAGCTCTTTCAATTTCTGCAAGCTGACTTACCCCAGCTGGGAGTCAGGCCTCAATAACTGCTGTGTTTTGTTGCAGAGGCATATATTTTGAAATGCATAAAGTCTAAATGCTCCCCTCGTACTAAAAGATAAAATATCTTACGACGGCAAGCCAGCAAACACGTATGAGTTTAATCTTAAATAAACCAAATAATCCCACTGTCCGTAATGGAGCAGTGACCTCAGCAGGATTGCTTGGGTGCTTACAGATAGACAGGAAAATGTGCCACACTGAAGCCTCCATGTGCTAAAACATCACAGCGAGATACCAAGGGGCACAGAACCAGGACTAGGATGTTCAGCAAGCAAGATGCCTCCATTTCCCTTTGGGAGGTATATTGTAAAATGATATAAATAAAATGTAAGCCACGGTTTGAAGGAAAAAAGAGAACCAAGCAGATTTCACATTTGGAAAGAAAATATTAAGCAAGCTAATTCTTTTCATTTCAAATCAGAAGTTCTTTGCCAGAAGATAAACACATCAAAGCATAGTACTTGCTGGGTTTTAGGGCTTGTCAACATTTCGAAGCTGGTATTAATATTTGAAACATTTTAACTAAACAAACACTAATGGCTTTTTGAAGTTGTATACGTTGATTTTAATAAAATAGAAATAAACTTGTGAAGTTATTCCTGTTGGTGCAGTTGAGCAGTTGTCATAGCAGGCAAAACAAAGCTTTAAATTCATGAGGCGGATCCTCAAAAAGCATGCAACTGTTTATTGCAAGATTCCACGAGGCAATTAAAACAATGCTGGGGTTTAGTCTATACCCAACAGCAACCCCCTGTACAGGGATTCAAATATTTGCACTGAACTCTGCAAGCACTTCTACATCTGCTCGGCATTGCTGGCTGAAGCAGCCCGCCTGAAATTAATGACTGAGAAGAAGAGAGTTGTGAATTAAGCATCGCGGCGTTCTGTATTTCTTAGTCTTATTTATGTGAACTAACTTCTCAGTGATTTATCCAATTTATAAATTTCTCTCAGATGTGTAAAGGTCTTTGAGAAACAACCAGAGCTCTTCTATAAGGTTAGCACTCTAATCTCAGAAATTATGTCTCCCCCATATGCCAGCGCACTGGAACCAGGCAGGTAACTGTCAAGACAGGAACAAAACGCCACTCCGGTGGTTTCTTTCCAAGATTTTCCAGCTATACATCACTGCCCTGTGTACCCAGACAGTCATGCACCTGTTTGTCACCTGCCTGCATTTGCTGTGGAACCACGGCCTTGCCTCCTGATGGCTCTTAAATGACCTTCCATGCTTTTCATAAACCTGATGACAGGGCTGACTTCTCCCTGTGGCCAAATCCAGTGGCACCCTCTGTTGTTTTAAACACTTCATTAATGGGGAGAGCTCATCCTTTAGCTAGTAATATTTCCTCAGACCCTTTCAAATTACTCCACCAGAGACCATTCTTGCTTCCGTTATACAACTTTCTCACCTACCGTGCCCTGAACTTTGACAGGTTTTTTATTCACACCCAATACTGCTGAGGGCCACGGCGCTTGCTTGCTCCCAGTACATCTCCTGCAGGCTCTATCCAGTTAATCAGGGGGTGCCTCTCCAGGGCATCTTGGCCCAGCTTTCTAGTGTCCTGCTCACATTCGGTTCCAGTCCAGGCTTATACATCCCAGATATTTTAGACTAATTGCCTCATCCACATATAGCACATATGGAGGATCTGGGGAGGTTTATCCATTAAAGGTGCTACCTAAAAGGGTTTTGCACGAACACTGGTTGCAGTATGGAGAGTTCAGCTTAAAATAAACTCCGTCAGAACTGCATGTGGTTGAGTCATCTGGGAGTGACAATTCCTGCCCTAATCATAAATCTGCATCAAAACCTGAACTTAAAAAATGTAAATTATAGCCTTGTGTTTTTGCAGCAGCTAGTTCTTGATTCAAATTGCTCAGCACCTTGGGTATTATTCAGTCCAGCATTAAATTCAGCAGTGGGCTTTTGTAACTGAGTGCACATGGCAATTCAGAAAAATGATGCTGATAGAATGGGCCACGCGCTGTGACAGAGCATTAGAAGGTACATGTCAAAGACACTGTGGAAGCTGCTAGAGACAGGGTCATGCAGATGTAGCAAAGTGGGGAAGGAAAGGCACTGCTAGATGGTATTCAGAGGTTCCAAGGTTAGTGAAGAGATGAAGGGTCCTCCAGAGCTTTTCAATCATGTTGCTTTTGCCTTTGCAAAGGTTCTGCCCGTCTCCCTGTCTGTGTGCTGGTAGATTAATTCACATAGACCTTAACCTTCGCTAGAGCTATGCCACAGGTCAATTTGGCTTGTTACCTGCAGCTGAGAGCAAATAATGGGGTTGGATAACCAGCTAATGTCAAGCAACACGGCTCTACTGACTCATATGGAGGTAGGTTGGTGCTTGCTTTGGAAACACAACCATGCTGGCTATGCACTGGGTGGGAGCACTCATCAGCCAGTACCAGTGACCAGGGCAGGTCCCAGTACCAGCACCAGGGATCCTTCCTGTGTCAAAAACCAGGGCAGGAGCCAGAACAAAGGCGACTTTGACATCTTCCTATCCCGATGTGATGTGAGCAACCCTCTGCTCCTTGTTAGACTGAGACCACACATTTGTTTGCAGTGTCTAGGACAACTTTGAGTGGCTAGTTACCTGGAAATGGAGCAGCAGATAACATGGCAGGGAACCCCTTCCTGCTCCATCAGAAATCTCCCTGCACCATTGCAGAAATGCCTCCGTTTTTTCTCCCATGCTTTCCAAAATTAAACCTGGCCCTAGGAAAGTCCCTGGGATGGCTGCATCTATCAGAAGCAGACCCTTGAAGCATCTGCACCCACGGCACGGCCACTGCACCATGGTTGTCGGGTGCCTTCACTGTTAAAAGTATCTTCATTGGTCACCCCATATGCTGCTTGCTGGGGCTCCTTCATACTGAAGGAGACACTGGACACTGCATGGTCACGGCCCACTTATCNCAAAAGAGCAACAGCCTAATGCTTTTGCACTGACTTAAAAGATTCATATTAGGGAAAGATCTACAGATGTCTCCAGTTCTGGACACCCAGATCAAGATGCATGTTTTCCAGCTGTCCTGGGCTGTGAAATCCCATAGGACATCATAAATTCAGGGGGATCTCTGGAGCTTTATGGCTTCAAAATTTCCTGGGATTTCCTTGGGGTGCAGAGGAAATCCATCCCAAACCCCAAAATCTAGAATTAGAAAACACTTTGGAAATGGTAACAGTGCCATGAGGACTGTGTTTTGTTTACGTGGAAAAAGAGCAGTTGCAAGAAAGGACTAACTTTTAAGGAAGGTTTTTCTATATGGCTGCATGAGGAATTCTCTCTGTTTTGAGCAGGAGCTTCCAAGTGGTTTTAAGTATGGCTGGTTGCTCCGTGCAATAATGTCTCCCTTGATACATGAAGTGCCGCACTACATAAATCTTTCCAAGAGGAGGTTTAGCACAACCTAGCCAGGTCGGGTAGAGACTGCCAGGTCCTGCAGCCAGCTCTGCTGCTGGAAGGACTTTAGCTAGGTCAACCCTCAAAGACCTGTTTCATCAGCTTGTCTTGCATAACGCTCGCCTGCGATGCAGCTTTGTGAGAGGTATGATTAAACAAGAACCTTGTTAGAAGCAGATTAAAGACTTCAGTGTGGTCACTGGTGTTGCTGCAGTATGTTTAGTGCATGCACAGTGTCATGGTTTAACCTCAGCCAGCAGCTAGAACCATGCAGCCACTCGCTCACTCCCCAGCTAAGCTGGGATGGGGGAGAAAAGCAGAAGAGTAAACGTGAGAAAAAACTCATAGGTTGAGATAAAGACAATTTAATAATTAGAGCAAAACCCATGCATTCATTCCCTGCTTCCCATGGGCAGGCAGGTGTTCGGCTACCTCCAGGAAAGCAGAGCTCCATCACACATACCGGTTTCTTGGGAAGACAAATGCCACCACCCCCAACATCCCCCGCTTCCTTCTTCTTCCCCCAGTTTTATATAGTAAGCATGACATCATATGGTACGGAATATTCCTTTGATCAGTTGGGGTCAGCTGTCCAGGCTGAGTCTCCTCCCAGCTTTTTGTGCACCCCCAGCCTGCTCACTGGTGGGATGGTGTGAGGAGCAGAAGAGGCCTTGACTGCTTAGCAACAACTGAAAACATCAGTGTTTTACCAACATCAGTTTCACTCCAAATCCAGAAACATAGCTCTCTGCCAGCTGCTGGTAAGAAAGTTAATTCTACCCCAAATGAAACCATGACATGTCTCTTAATGAACACCAAATGCTTGAAAGAGCCTTTTGAGAGACTGGGAAAACTGTCAACAAACGTCTGACACTAGGCAAATAAAAGCTACTCAGATGAAGTGGAGTCCCTGATTCCCTCTGCAGGGAGATGGCCCGGGACTTCAACTCCTGTTTATTATCTGGGCAGGGAATGGGTTTCCAAGGGCAGTGTTGACTCAGAGCTGGAGCAAGGACCCTCTCACTCCACTGGGTGCTAAAACCCAACGCAGCACTGCTGTAGCTAAGGTTAGAAGTTCTTGGCCCAAAATTCCCAGTGGTACATTGTTTTGTCCTTGTTCATAGCCTTTTCCAAAAGCTTTAGCTTTAAAAAGTCTCCAGTTTATTCCCGGATGGCCCGTTTTACTCATATGAAGGCACCAAACTGTCCCTGCTGCCACGCTCAAGTAGATGCAGTTTCTGCCTTTCTGCCCATCCTTGCTTTACTCCCCAAAACATGGAGACTGCTTTCAGAAACCCAAACCATGACAGAGATATTGCTCACCACTTACATGCCTGGAAACAAAAGATGAGTGTGGCCTCCAGGGCCCTTTTGTTAATGAAAACAGTGGAGACGCCCCCAGTTTAAGTACTGTCTTGGCAAACTAGTCCTTTGCATCCTGCACAAGTGCCTCTTGAAGGGAGTTCAGCAATAGCTGATGCTGCTCTTTTCCTATTCTTTATGCAGAAAAGCTCCAAAATTTAGAAGGAAAAGGGGGAATATTGAGCTTTTCACAAAAAAAAACCCTGAAAAGGCAAAGCTCTTGTGTTGTTTTGTTGGGGTTTTTTAATCAAATTGCTGATGACATGGGGCTATATTTACTAAAACCCATATTTATGACAAACTCTTTCAATCAGCCATGTGTACTATTAGAGCTGCATGAACCAATTTTATCCCAAGTGGGCTGGGTGTTCGCAGTTCGTAAGATCCCTGTCATTTTGCAGACACAATTAACTTTGTAGCTGGTTTGTTTTACTAAGCCCCAAAAAACTCAATAAAGCTGTTATGGCTGAAAGAGATTTAATCTTCATCTCCAGGTAAGATAATGCAATTGGAAAGTTTGGGTTGGTATCATCTGGAAACCAAGGATAAATGATGACACTAGGGGAGGTGTTGCGGGAAAAAGCTCTTCTCTCCTGGGAGCCTATGGAAATGATCAAAATCAATGAAGGTACTGGGAGCTGCAGTTTGTCTGAAGTTATCTGAGTTTCTCACTCAATTTTGAAGCTTAAAAGTTAATTGATTTGTTTATATTGGATTGAATTGGTGGTGTGGGCGATGGTCCAACCCAGGCATTAGTGCTTTCTGCCCATTGAGTGCTGCTTTAAGTGGAAGCCCAAGGCCCATGGCAGAAGAAAGCTGGGTCCTTGGATTACTCAGTGCAAAGGAGAGAAAGAAACACCATTTTTTTCTAAAATGTCTATGATTCTCTGATTCTAAAGCAATAACCAGCGTGGGTTTTGTGCATTCAGTCTGCTGCCGTTGTAGTCTACCAGCAATGGTTCCCTTGCCAGATAGCCCTCACTCACCTGGAACTGAAGTCAAGTGGTGTTTCCTACCATGAGATTTTGAGGTTACTGCGAGGTCTCAGTGGACACCTCTGCCGCACAGAAAAGGGGTGACAGGTTGGGAGGGGTGTCCTAGCTGTCTCCCAGCCTCTGGCAAATCTGTGCCTTCCCCATTGCTCAGGGAACCTCCAGCCCATGCACATCCCCCTTCACAGGCAGCAGTGCAAGCAGAGAAGAGGCATTTCCATGTGTATTTCCAAACAAGCACACATGGACCCTCCTCTTCCCTCCAGCTCCCTGGTCCCCACTCAGTCTGATATTGACATTAGCTGGGATCTTACTCCACCCAATTTTATTTGTCTGCATAGAAATACCACAGTTTCCTCTCACATACTGTAGCCTGGGTTTGTTTGTTGTTACAGAGGCCCATTATGAAAATAAAATATCACCTTCTTATAAGCGGGAGGGCGGCTGATAAAGCACAGCTCTGGGACACAAGTCCTCCTAAGGCTGTGGGCTCCAAGAGGTGCTTTACCACATAAATGATTTTACAGTAATAGGTGGCCCATCAGTATTTTCTATCCGCTGGCACCATGGGATGGAGAAAAATGCTGCATAAAAAGAAATATTAAAATTCAGCCTGTCCCCTTCCCTCTTCTACCACTGCTTTCCTAGTGCGGGGTTTCTCCTGCCCAGGAGCCCTGTGCTGGGGACAAGTATTCAGCTCATCATCCTTATCCATTCTCAAGGGCTGGTTTGCAGTTGACACCTCCAGTGCATCCCAGAGGTCACCGACTTCAGCCAGGCAAGGCCAGGGGAAATTCTGTTATGCCCTTGGGAGCCGCCAGAGCCCATCAGCTGGATTTTGAAGAGGAGAAAACTTTTCTTTTTCACAGCAAGCACAAGGAAGCAAGCAGACTTCTTCAGGTTTAAATAATAGGCTCTTGAACGCTTCTTAGGAGTCACCTAGTGTGTGAAGAGAGAAGCAATTTACATTTTCTGTTGTTTGTTGGGAGCAGGAAAAAACAAAGAGAAACATAAGAGGCTGTATTACCACAGTGTGGACTTTTTGTTTTTCAATCAACTGCTTGAAGTACAAAAAAGCCCTTGTATTCCTCTATTGCCAGTGCTGGCCTTCAATTTCAGCCACTTGTTACCTGCAAACAGAAAGTGCTTCTGCACAGGGGAAGGGGAAAAAAGGCAATTAAAAGCAAAACTATAACATTTATTTGAAAGCAATGTGGAGATTTAAAACCTGTAACAAGCTGCCTTGAGACAAAAGCTCAGCTTCAGGGATCCCCAACTTGGAAAACCAGATTTTGCTCCTTACAAAACGAAAAAAGAAAGTGTGAACTAAAATCTGGAATATCTTCAATTATATTTGCTTCAGATTTATGTGAGACTTATCCTTAAGAAACCCATTTGAGACAGGTTTATGAAGACATTTCAAAAGGTCAGGATATTTTTAAACCACCATTAATTTGGAAAAACGCCCCTGTCATATTGAAAATTGTTTTTCATGCCTGCTAAAGAAAGCCCGCACGCTGCTGCCTAACCCTCTACCTCATTCTTTTTCCTCCCCCCACCCAGTTTTCAAGGGGCTGGGTTGCTGGGAAAGCCACCCCGAAGGTACTGTGGGTCCCTTGGAGCCCCTGCAGTGCACCAGGGGCCAGGTGGTGCCTGGGCACAGTGGGAGCTCGCATGTGTCAGGCTGTGGCAAACCTCCAGAAATAACCAAGGCAAACTTGTCCACTCCCTCCCTCCTGTTTTTAACAGTTTCCCATGCAGGGACAGCCATTTCTAGAGCTTTTCCCAGGCAGTGCAGGGTAAGCAGCCGGGCTTTAGAGCCGAGAAAGAAACAACATGCAAGCCAGCAGAGAAAGAATAATGGTGGTGGGTATTAACTTTGCCTCTAGTGTTATAAAATCAAAAGGATGCATGAGTGTGTGTTCATGCGTGTGTGCCTACTGCGAGATTCAAATATAATTGATCCGAAGATAAGCTATTCCGTACTTCAGAGGTGTTTATCCTGGGAGCTCCAGGACAGGAGCAGATGGACAAAACCACAAACTCAAGGACCGAGGAGTAACAGGTCACAGCAGCAAAACCACAAACTGGGACCAGGTTAACCAACTAATAAAAAATGAACCACCCAGTCTAACACAGAGTTCCAAGCCCCAGCAGGAAGAGCAGCCCAGCTGAGGAAGTGGTTTTCCATGAGGAGAAGGATGACAGGCAGCCTCCTCTTCCCTGTGCCACAGCATGGGGCAGTTCTGGAGTCCCACAGGGCCCATCTCAGAAGCCCTGCCAGGCTGCAGACCTTGCTGCAAGGGGTTGGAAGCAGCAGCTTGCTCTGTCTGCCACAGTGCTGCTTAGTTTTGTTAAGGCATTTTCTGTCTTTGCCTCTCCTTGAGAACACATGTGGCTCCATAAATGTTGGCATTCAGCATCCCTCTCACTAGTTCTTTGCAACAAAAATAGAGATTTGGTTTTAAACTGGTTGGGGAGCAAGCCATCTCCCCGGCTTAAATTACCTCAGTGGCATATATTCAGACAAACAGCATAAACTGAATAAACCATGTAGTGCCATTTCTTTATGAGCCAGGGAAGGCTGGTCAGGAAGGCAGTATCTTTCCTCTGGACCAGCACAGCTGCAAAGAGTAAATGAGCTCTCCTTCAGTGACAGAGCAGGGGGATGCAGCGGGACATGGCAGGATGCGGGGGGATGCAGTAGGATACACCAGAACCTGGCAGGGTATGAGATGTCCCACAGACACTGCCACAGGCTCAATGGGCTGCTGGCGGGGATGGGAAATCACCAGGGCAGAGGCAGCTGCCAGATTCCCATGAAAATGCGTGCTGCACAGAGACATGCCTGTGTTCAGAGGAGCTGAGCATGCCAGTGTTTGGGAGTCTGCTCAATTCACAACCATCAGGTTTATTCCCTCGTGGAAGAACCCTGGGGATTTGCGGGCAGACCTCTGAGATGAATGTGATAATGTCTGAGGTGTATTTCTCATCTCCCTCAAAAGGGCAGAGCCACTTGACATCTCATTTTGGCACCAAGTGTGGCTATATCTTATATTTGCAGGCCTGAGCAAATTGCCTCAAGGGCCATGTAAGAATTACCGACTGAACTGATCATCTATCAGGCTACCAGGATGGAGCTCCCTGCTTGATTCAGCCATTGGCCCGGGAGGAAAATCAACTGACATATCCCGTTCAAACTGTGAAATGAAACCCAGCAGGCACCAAGCAGCTCTCCTGGATCTCATGCCACCTCCCACCCCACCACCAAAAAGACATCAACCACCTCTGCAGTCAGAAGTTACCCTCCCAGCAAGTACCCACCACAAACGCCTTCTTGTTTCTTCCACACGTGTTTGTTCCAAGAGGTGACAAGGCTGGTAACAAGGCAGACCCTGGACCCACCACTGACTGTCACCTTGGGATTTGGCACAAATGAAATAAATAAAAAAAGGCTGGACTACATCTGTAGGTTGAGACTACCCTAAAATTGAAGTCTTTATGCTCAACATCTTCAGAGACAGGCAGTTCCATACATTCACCCCCACCTCTTTTTACAGCCCTTACGGTCATCCATCTCTTTCCACCAACCTGAGAAGGGACATTGCTTAAGAGATGATACTAAGGCAAACAGCAACTGGGAAAAGCTCAACCCTTCGTTTTCCTGTTACTCCAAAGGCTGCTTTCACCTGGGGACACTCCACGAGTTTCTTCCACAACTCAAAAAAAGCTGTATGACTTTGGTCTTTAAACTACCAGCACTTTACTTTGCTTCTCCTCAAGTGCATTGATTAATTCGGGAAGGCAGCCTGTTTGTCTAGGAACAAGACAGGTTTCTTTTTATTTATTCATCAACTGAGTAAAAGAACAGCAAGTTTTTAAAGCATTTGTTTTCCTAAAAAATATAAAAAGCAATTAAGGCAAAATCAAGTACTTTCTCTTTCCCATAAGTTGATTGCTGTCAGCTGTATTGATTTAGGAATGTGCTAGCTGATTTCTGTGCTTTTTTTTTATTATCATTATTACTATTTTCTGGCTGAGGTATTTCTGGAATTACTGGCCATTAAACACCCAGGATGTAGATTGAGAACCCAGAACATTGCTGTGCATGACTGCAATGCAGCTTACCCCCATATCACTTTTAAGTTTGACCACCCCTTTTCTTTCCCTTTTTTGTTTATTTTTGCATCTGTTGTCAGACTCAGATACTGAAGGAAAACCTCTGCCTGAGGATTGAGTCCTTTATCATGCTCTCAAAAACTTAGGACTCTGTCTTACTCTGTCCTCTCACATGTTAGAGTCCAAGTCTTGATCCACAGGGAAATTCTCATCCTGCTGGAAAGCACTCCACTTCCCAGGAAATGTTACTATAATTTGGGATCTTTTTTGCATTTCCTCACCAGTGCTGCCATTACTCATGCACTTCATAGCCTCCTGGGCTACTGTCACTATTTGGGGGTGCCCTGGCAGCATGACAATGATCAGTATTGCCTGATGACAAGAAGATTAAACAGGTATTTTGCTATTAGTAATTTTGACAAGAAGGGCTTTTCAGTATATGGTCACTTGTGGCAGATGGATCATCTCAGTGATAACCAATAAAGGATTTAAGACACTCTAGCTGAAGCCTCCTAATGTCTGCTGCTCCTGATGTCTGGAATTGTCCTATTTCCTTCAGCCACTGCCAGAGAAGGCCCACTTGTGCCAAGAAAAATCCTTTAATTGGTCCATGTGCTTACTGGAAGATCTGAAAATGCTGCCTTGGGTATTTTGATCACAACTACATCATGCAGGAAAATCTATAGGTAACACGGCTTTTTGCTTGTGTTTTTTGGTTTGGGTTTTGTTGTTGTTGTTGGTTGGTTTTTTACAGTATGGTAGTGACACAATACAGACAGGAATTCCCCTTGCCAGGAGGCTGGGATGCCAGGATGGGCTGATAAGTGCTCTGGTTCTGGGGGGAGCCAGATGCAGCTCCAGGGCTGCAGGAGGGAGGCAAAGCTCCTTGTGTTTGGCCTCTGCAACATCACCGTGGGCTGTAATAGCAGAGGAACTGCACAGCCTTGGAAAAGACTCACTAAAAATTTCTAATTCCTGGGGAAAGGGCAAGATCTGAGCCCACACCAGGCAGCTGCGGGGTCACAGGAGCCAGGACTCCACATACAGACTAAGTTTCTTTCCTCTGCTTCTCCTAAATCTGAAGAGCTTCAAAGAAACACCTACAGTAGCTGCGTATCACCTTATATTGGTTTTTTTTTTCCACTTATGAGTGGCAGCCTGAGAAGCATCGGTGTTTGGGGAATACTGGAAGGAGAGGAGATGTACCAGATTATCCCAGTGCAAAAGCACGGCCTGCATTGGGAAACCTGGGAGGCTGCTCTGCACCCAAAGGAAAGTCCTGCAGTGACCAGCAATGTCCAAGGGCCTGGACCTGTGCCTGGTTGCACTAACACAAGCTTTCCAAGGGCTTTGGCTTCCCTGAAACATCCACCCAGCTGCCTGCTTCAGCAAGAGCATGGGCCCTGCTGCCCCCAGGCAGAGCTGCCTCCCAGGAATCACTCAGGGTCCCATCAGAGCCATTCTGGGAATCTGTGTTTTGTGCTGGTGAAAGGTGATAAAAATGAAGCTGCCCTGTCTGAGAGCGAGGGTGTTGTAAAACCCAAAACATCACCCCAGCAACATTTCAGCAGCTGTGTCTGAACTCAGGGGCTGAGGTTGCTTCCCAGGGCACTGTGCAGCTGCAATGCTCCCTGTTCGACCTGTGGGAGAAGTACAGTAGGAGGCCAGAAGGTGGGCAGAAAGCCTGCAGCTGAATCAAGAAAGGAAGCCATACTTTCTGTAGGCATCACCCCCCAAAATGACTCTGTTTTGCTGACAGAAATTGCTCTGGATTTCTTCTCTCAAAGCAGTACAGAAAGGGCTTATTGAGCCATTTATTCTGCAGGTAGGTTACGAGTAGAAACAATCCTGTGCTTTAGTTTGGGATTAAAAAAGCAGATTTTTTTCCAACTTTTGCAACTTTTTGGTTGAGGTTTTGGACTGAGTCCATCACTGAGGTGTGAGGAGTCCCACCTCTAACCTTGTTGCTGCTGCCAGTAGTACCAGATAGCCGTTTCCCTGTAAGGCTGACGCCATGCTCTGAAATGGCTGGAGTGCTTGTGAAACACCAAAAAGCACAACCTCTTCGTTGTTTACGGTAATTGGCAACACAAATTCACCTTTTGCATGTGAAGCAGGACAGAGCTCAACTCCTCACCTTCACATTTCATCCCTGTTCATGCCACATGGACCTCTCCGTTGCTGACTCTATTGCAGCAGCAATATCCTGTCCCTTGCTTCCATATCTCAGCCCTCCTCAAAAAGCTGTTAAGGAGAAGACAGTAGAAAAACTCTGCATTTCCTTTTTTCCTTCTTTTTTTGGCCTTTCGCATTAAATTGTACGCAAGTGAGAAAACACATTAAATAACATGCCTTTCAGGGCATACGTTTCATAATACCATAGAGAGTATAAAATTTAAAGCAATTCTCTCTACTAAAATTAAAACAAACTGCTCTGAATAGCATTTGCTAGGCTCAGCGGGGGCAGGGGGATGCTGATTTCCATGCTACTCCTCTACAGCTTGTTAGCAGGCGTTGTGAAACATATGCACTTCCCTTTAAAAACACAGTTAGGAAGTTATTATCCATCCTTCAAATTATTTGACAACGTGTGCACTTGCACCATCACGGCAAGGAAGTTCTGTAACCACTTGCATGCAGGTGTATAGAAGCCAAATCGAGTCTTTTGGGGAATTGTCCCATCTGGCCCTTGGCCCAAGGTACAGATGGGGAGGTTGGTCCAGAAGCTGCACTTTTGTGGCACATGCAGTTATTTATCAGTGGGTATTGTTTTCATCCCTGCAGGGGCAATAATATAAAAAGCCACATCAAGGCTCAGACGAGATAAGAAACTGCAGAGGGCTGGAGTCTTAGGGAGGCAGATGGGACATTAACAGTTAGAAATGGCACATTTTTCTTCCGATATCCACATGTTCCTACTAGATTTTTGCAAACCATGCATATGTGTCAGAAGAACCCTTCCCCCCATAAAAGTGAGAGATCTTAAAAGTTTACAGTGTTGAAGCACGTTAAACACTTCCTTCCATTTTTACTTTCAGAAAAGTTTATATCGTGGTACCACAAACCCAAGTGTAAGTATCCCTTATATCCCTGGGCCAGCAAACACCAAAGAAAAGTGAAGGACTTTCAGAGGTAGCCCAGTCCCCTCAGCATCAGCATTTCTCTAACTTCTCCCTGAATCAGGGAGCAAACAAAACCCAATGTGAACTCTTAAACAGAGTCATTTTCATTACAGCCCTCTTCTAGCAGAGACCCCGTGTGATTTCAAAGAGCAATATTGATCTAGATATATTTTGATAACAAAAGTATGCATTATGTTTGCCCAACTAAAGCACTTTTGAAGCCTGACTGCTTTAAATTGTGTTTAGATTGTGTGGGGAGATCCACGTTTTGTGTGTTTAACTACTGTATTTTCACCCAGGGGGTACTTTGTTCTATAGGGATCCTTTAACACTGTTAGTAACATTTAACTCAGCATGGAGCATAATCATAACAGCCATCTATTTATTTGATGGAGCTGGTAAACTGGAGGAAACACGTACACAAAAGAAAGGTGAAGAAAAGGAGCTGAGTCCAGAGAAGTACAGGGGCTACCAGCCACCACCTGAAATCACAGAATTTTGCTGGTAGAAGGTAAAAAGCAGGATACTGGATACCAGTAATGAACTCTTTCAGGGACAAAAATATGACTAAGAAATTTTTCTTTTGAGCATTGAGGTTATAAGTCCTGCAAAGCCAGAGAGAGGATTGCCTTTAGCAATGAGCAGCAGAAAGCTTTCATGTAAAATCCCAGCAGGAATTTCTTTTGGTACCTGTTCAGTTTGTACACGTAATTCAGAGATTTTTTACATGGTTAACTAAAGACACTTGCTCTAGCAGATCAAAAATAATTAAAACTGGAGCAGAATATCATGGGATTCTCTGGGGACCCGCCAGACCTTCCCAGCCTGCCCTGTTTGCAGACCAAGTTCTGTTAAATTTTCATTTACTGCAGCTTTTGTTGTGCCACAATCTTTAAGGCAGACAAGAAGAGACATGAGAAAACAGCCCACTGTCAAGGGGCTAGGGCAGGTGGACAGTAGATTGTTTCTCAGCCTTGGGAGTTTTCCTGAAGGGCTGCAATTATCCATCATCCAGCACTCAGCTGGCTGAGCAACCAAGAGCAGACCCAAGGCACCCACTCAATAAGATCAGGCTTTCTACATTGTTTCTACCTTACTTTATTCTTTTTCTTTTTGGTTTTCAGTTAATATGAAGAGGGGGGGGAAGGGGGGGGAAATGATGAAAGGAGACCTGAAGTGTCCGCTTCTTCTCCACAGGGCTAATTTTGGAATGTAATCAGCTTTGCAACTACTCTCCCAGGAGTCTGCGCATGAGAGGCTCTAATTAAAGCAGGAGTACGATGACTGCAGCTGCCCTGATGACAGATAGCAGGCGGCGCAGTTCATGCAGCCATGAGCAGTGGCAGCAGCTCTTTCCTTGAGCCTTTATTTGGCCCCAGCCCTGGCAATGCAAACACACGGTGGTCACACAGGAGGCCTAGCACCCTGGGCTGCATCGAAAGAAATGTGGCCAGCAGGTTGAGGGAGGTCATTCTGACCCACAACTCTGCTCTGGTGAGACCCCATCTGGAGTGCTGTGTCAATACTCAGCACAGGTAGGACATGGACCTAGAACAGGTTGGAACAGGTTCAGCAGAGAACCACAAAGATGGTCAGAGGGCTGGAGCACCTCTCCTATGAAGACAGGCTGAACCTGGGAACAGGTTGCCCGGGGAAGTTGCTGATGCCCTCTACCTGGAGGCATTCAAGACTAGGCTGAATGGGGATTTGAGCAACCTGCTCTAGAGGTGTCCCTGCCCATAGCAGAGAGGGTTGGAACTTGATGATCTTTAAGGTCCCTTCCAACCTGAACCATTCTACGATTCTTCACAGTTTTCCCCCAGCACCCACAACATGAAAGCTTTACCAGTGCCACTAACGGTTACACAGGATGTGTGACGCACTTTTCCTGTGGCCAGCACAGTTAAGACAGAGTCAAAACATAACAGTGTTGCTGCTGTACATCCCTCCATCCAACAGCAGCCCAGGGTTTTTCTAACCAAAGTAAAAAAATTAACCACCATCACAAGGACTTTTTCCTACTGGCACAACTATATCACCACAGGAGGAGCTCTCCTGCTTTACCCATGCAGAGTTCAGTAGCAAAATGCATGGGTATGAATATGGTCCCTATGGTCATTTGTGCAGGAGGGAGGTTTGGAGGCAGAAGCAGTCTCGGCCCAAGCATAAGACAGCAGCTGCCCTGGGCCAGCAGGTGAGCCGCATCTCCCTTAGGGGGTGTTTGCTCCCACAGCTTGGTTACATAGCCTGTGGCTACAGACATGAGGACTTAAGCTGTGGCAATAACCTCCAGGGACATGTTTTTTAAGCTTCCTTGAACTCATTCTTGTTTTCTGCCTGCTGCAGCCTTTGCTGAGAGATGTTGTTGATGTTGCTGCTGTCACCAGACCCAGGCTGTCCGTCCATCCATCCATACTGCCATGCAAGCCCCTGTTTGCTGGCTCTAATACAGATTTTCAAAGTCCTGAAGAGGGTTATTACTATATAATGCACTCAGTCTAATCACAGGAACATGGTAGAGCTGAAGAGGGGTTGACAGAGCTTCCCCAGGGGAAAGTCACCTGCTTGGACCTGGCCTTACAAGCAAGGAGTGATATTTATTACACTGTATTACAAGCCAAGAATAAGCTGTCTGGAGCAGATCCAAGATGACCTGCTTTGCCACCGAAGAAAATGCATCAAATCAAACTGAGGCTCGTGCCTCTGCTCTCAGCCATTAGTAGGAATTAGTATTTCTCATGCAACCTACTCCTGGCTTTTAATCTTCACAGACCAGGACTGGCTGGTGAGCTGTTCCTGCTGCTTGGGCTGGAGATTGCATCCCCAGACTTGTTTTACACTGAGGGAGTGCTCTATGTGCAGAGCACTACATGTGGGAAGCGGGGACCACTTCCCAAATACAGAGTGAACTAGCCAAAGCAGGCAGTTAGAAAAAAAAAGCACTGCAACACCCACTCTTTGAGTTTACTCCACTTTTTCACAACCGTTGTTGCACCACTCTCCCTCCCCAGGTGTTCTGTGTCTCATCCAGGTGAGCAGTCCCACAGATGAGTCCCATATACTGGGGGAAAGCAAGTGGTACGCTTTGTAACTTACACCTCTGATTTTTGTTACGGGTGAGAAAAGTGCTTTCATTGCCCTTCTCTCAAGTAGTCTGGCACCTGGCTTTCTTGCCCATTGTTTCCAACAAACACGTTTTTTCAGTGTGCTGAATGTCATGCACATCAAAGCATAAAGACTGTGAAAGCATGTTTCACGAAATATGCCTTCCCTACTGCTCACAAAAGATGGGAAGGGGTTAGTGTTGTCCTGGCACATAATAAAGATCTTGATTTTTTTTGCCCAAAAAATGTAAACCAAACTTGTTTTCCAGTCAACCCTCGGTTCTGAAAATCAAAAACATTTCTCCTCTCAAAAGAACTTCAAGGTCACTAAACCCTAGTATATCTTAAGATGGAAATAATATTTCCCACAAAGACTGGAAAGCTAGTCACAAGGTGTACAACCCTTCTCCCTTTTGGGGTACTTATAGACCTATGTACAAACACATTTTAGGTGCAAGTAGCCAGAAGGCAACATCGCATGACACACTTTCACAAACAGGTCTGTGACATCGGGGGAAGACTGGGAAATCAGTCTTCCTATGAGTGTTTCTAAGTTGCAGAAGGTTTGAGTCCATGTAAGAGTGCATGAGGTAAGGAACTCACCATTCCATTGCATGGGTGAAGCAGAGCCCTTGGTACAGGATTTAATTTCAAATCCAGGATAAAATATTGTCCCTTTCTCCCTTTCACATGAGTACATTTATTTTTCTGTGTGTGTGGTTATGTATATCTTTAAATATATATATCTTTTTATATATATTTATATAGAATCATAGAATGGTTAGAGTTGGAAGGGACCTTAAAGATCATCGAGTTCCAACCCCCCTGCCATGGGCAGGGACACCTCCCACTAGAACAGGTTGCTCAAAGCCTCATCCAGCCTGGCCTTAAATACTTCCATGGATGGGACATCCATATATATGTATATATATATGTGTGTGTGTGTGCATAGATATATAGATAGATAGATATATATATAAACCCCAAAGGTTGCCTTTTTTTACAGTAAGATACACTATTCAACTTAGGGCATATATAAATGTATCCAAGGATGTCTGACTATACCAGTCTCCAGAGAAAATACATACGTATTCACACACAAACCCATACATTCACATGTCACCTATGTGTAACATTCTAGGAAGCTTAGTATCAAACTTTCTCTGGCTGTTTCATAAGGGCCTCAGCAGAATTGCATAAACAAGCACAATACAAGGATATAAAGGGTAGGAGAGTCGTTTTTTTATAACATACTGTTGCACAAGTAGCTGATAACAGCAAAAAATAAGTGATTGCCTCAAAAACTGGAAATCTCTATAAGCTGAATGGTGCATTTTCTCCCTTTTGACCTCAAGTGCATTCAGGAGTAAAAGGTGATTGTCCTGCTTTGCTGTCTCATTCAAATCTGGTGCTGCAGCTGAATTGGAGCACCGAATGCGTGCTCAAGGACGCGTTTTTCTCCCACTTCTGCTCTTGTCGCAGAGATTCAGAGTAACAAATATTCAAAAATTAAAAATAAAAAAAAAAAAGATGCCCAAATTAAATTCCCAGAGGAAGGCATTTTTCAAAGATTACTCATCATTGACAATAATTTCTCTAGTAATATTCAGGGATAAAAAAAATCATAAGCCTTTCAGCTGGTACCTGATTGCCATGAATGCTCAAATTAAGGAAACTTGTAACTGAAGGGTATGTTATAGATAATAATCATGTTAACAGATACAATTGCTGAGGGACATGCTGGTAGCCATGTAAATATTGAGTATAATCCCTTCTTTTCTTTTTTTTTTTAATGTAATTATTAGTGCAACTATCACTCTACATTTTTCTGAACAGATTTCAGAGCAAAGTGGTCTCTGTGACATTGCTGTGGTGTAATAAGGCTGCAACAGATCAGTCCTCAGGAGTAAAGCACCTCCCACAGCACATCCAGGTATCTCGCCCCTAACACCCTTTAGGAATGCCTGATCCACCACAAGAGAGCCACCCATCAGGTGATCTTTGTGGTAGATGCTGCTTACAGCCCATGTAAGCCTGATACAGAATTTGGGCCTGTCCTCCTACTTCATAATGTCACAACAACATAGGTAACAAATGGGAAAGTGCCCCTGTGAAGGAACAACATAAACAGCAGGATTTAGGTAACCAGGAATGAAAAGAAAGGTGAGCCTCACATTTTGGTAGACATGCAATGAGCTGAGTCTGTTCATTAGCCTCTAAAGGGAATAGATGACCTTGCAAGATCTAACTTAGTGACATAAACCCCACCCTTGGAAAGTCCAAAGCTCTTTCTGGATTGCTATCACTTAGGCTTATGACTTGGGGCATGGGGGGATGGATGGAGGGGGGTTGTGCTGCAAGTGCATCAGACTCTTCTCTAGCACCTGGTTACCTGTGTTCTGCTCCACCTGCAAACACTATACCCTCCTCCCCAGATCTTTGTTGTTCAAAGATTTTGGTTTTTTGTTTTATAGTGCATCAAAGTGCCATTTACAAACAAACTGTGAGTCGTTGAGGTAATGGTTTTAAACTGGAAGAGGGAAGATTTAGATTGGATATTAGGGAAAAATTCTTTCCTGTCATGGTGGTGAGACACTGGAACAGGTTGCCCAGGGAAGTTGTGGCTGCCCCATCCCTGGAAGTATTTAAGACCAGGTTGGATGGGGCTTTGAGCAACCTGGTCTCATGGGAGGTGTCCCTGCCCATGGCAGGGGAGTTGGAACTCAATGATCTTTAAGGTCCCTTCCAACTCTAACTATTCTATGATTCTGCTATTGACAGGATCTTTATTCTAAAGGGTCATATTAAGATACAACTAAACATATTTTCACTTTCCCAAATGACATAGTCTTAAGAAAATGGCGATTTCTTCCCAGCTCTGAAGTTCAATAACACAAACTGTAGCTGTGCAAACTAAACTCATGTCATTAGGAAGATGAGCCATACCCATCTCTCCTTTTTTCAGCCCTCTGAATGACTTTAGCACAGCAAAGAGATACTTTTCTCCCTCCTTCCTCCACTCCAGCCACTGAGTATTCAACAGACTTGCAGCTAGATCAAAGGCAGCCAGACGATTCAAAGATTGATAGTATTACTCAGTAAGGGCAAGTGCGAAAGTCAAACGGTAACTTCCCGAGAGAGACTGATTACTCTCAACTGCAGCTAATAGAATTCACTGACAGAGAGTTATGAAGACGTTAGTTCACACCAGGGCAAAGGAAAACTGCTACGTGGACTCTGATGTCCCTACCAAACCCCTTCAGCACTCTGCTGGCAAGTTACCTTTCAGAAATATGTCTGTTTCAGGCACACATGGATAGCACTCAGGTCCCCCTAAATTTTCAAGGAAACCAGTCTTTCCCCTGTATTTTGCCCAATGGCACTGTGTTTTCACAGTGGAGAGCTCTCTTTGGCACCACGTGGCCATTTTACCTCCTCCAAAAGGCCTCATGCAGTTTTGCTGCTCGTATCTCCATCTAATCACCATGGAGGCGAACAAACTCATTGTGTTTCCATGAGGCCAACCCACCTCTGTGGCGATTCTCTTCATTGCGCCATGGCTGGAGCCACCCTAGATGCATNTAAATTTTCAAGGAAACCAGTCTTTCCCCTGTATTTTGCCCAATGGCACTGTGTTTTCACAGTGGAGAGCTCTCTTTGGCACCACGTGGCCATTTTACCTCCTCCAAAAGGCCTCATGCAGTTTTGCTGCTCGTATCTCCATCTAATCACCATGGAGGCGAACAAACTCATTGTGTTTCCATGAGGCCAACCCACCTCTGTGGCGATTCTCTTCATTGCGCCATGGCTGGAGCCACCCTGGGTGCATCTAAAGCCAATAAATGGCCAGCTCGAGCCTTTCCTCAAACTTCTGGTGGTTGCACTGCCCACACACAGGCCTGCACCCACAGGTGGCCAGGGGCTACACTCCAAAGAGGAGACATATGCTTCTTTCCCTCTTGTCCACCGGCGATCCCTGGCACTCAGCATCCCCACACTCACTTCCAAGATTAACACGTCCTCCTCTGTCAGTCTCAAGCAAAGGATGGATGGTCCCATGGCTTGCACCAGGGACCATCCTTTGGCCTTTCTCTTTAGTTAGCAAAACAGGAAACTCCTACCTTTTTCTATTTCAGTTTCATGACTTTTTTTTTTTTTTTTTTTTTTTTTTAAACAGGCCAACTGGGGAGGGAAAAAATAGGGAAGGGTTGAACATTTGTTTTCATTTAATGAGTTTTGCACTTGCCCTGAGAGGCTGCTTGGGAGAAAAATTCTTGCAAGCTTTAATTTATAGAGCAGTGATGAAGGAATTTATAGGGGGGGGACAGGGAGAGTAGTTCCTAGTAGGAGCCTTTCTTCCACTTACTGAAATAAAATGTATTGAGGCCATGGGAATGGCCTTTGTCTTCTGGGAGCTTTAATTCTCTGCAGTACCACTCAGTCCCAGGAAAACTAATCGCTGAAGGAGTCCTCAACAGATCACATCATTACCCTCCAAAGACCATCAAGGGAATAAGAACTTTTGGAGAAGTGTGAGCCACCATTTCTGGAAAGATTTGAGGAGTTTCATTTCCCTGTGATGCGGGTTTACTTTTTCTTATAATAAAAAATAAAAAAGCTGGACTTGCAGAGATCTCTCTGTAGCTTTCTTCCCCAAGAACTGCAGTTGCTCTTCTCAGCCCAAACCAACTTTGGTCCGTGTATCGGTCTCCCCATTTATTCTGGCCTACCCCACCAGGAAACTTCTTGCTGTGTGTCAAATCTTGACTGCTCAAGCTTAGAGCAGTGATTTTTACACCCAGCAATGAGGCAAAAAGGAGACTTCTCACTGAATGTGTTTGCTCTAGCCCTGTCTCCCTGGATAACAGCTGTGCAAAACAGATATCTATTTATTCCTGCTTGCTGCTATACAACCTTTACTTTGTATTTTGCCTGATTCGCCTGAGTGGGCCACAAAGATGGTACTTCCCATTCATTCCTAAATTCCCTCACAAATCATACCCCGTTTTCTGAAGCAGAAATGTATTTCCATCTTGGCAAACTAGACAATTTAGTGTCCTGAGGTGATGGTTTCAATCCACATAGAGCTGGCAGAAGAACACAGGGGCCCCTTAAGCCTTTAGAAGGCTCTTGAGAAGGACTTGAATTGTTGAAGAGAAATGCTGTTGGTGATAAGAACTGGAACTTTTTCCCCACATCTGAGACATCAGGCTTGAATCCCCTCACACAAATCCTTTTGCCAGAGGAAAGGAATCAGCCCTGAGGAGTTCCGTTAACGAAACCCTCACATTTAATCCTGACTTTATTAATCAGGGTTAGGCCATAAGTGAAGACTTTTCAATTAGCCTGCCATTAACAGACTGGGTGGCTCTGATAAAGCAAAGACCAAGGGATTTTCACGTTCTCTTCCAGGGTTAGCTGGGTTGTTTTACAGACAGGAACAGAGATGCTGTGAGACAAAGCCCTATGTCTGTGACGTTAATGCTGGAAGACAGCAGCATGTCACAGGGACATTCATACAGCAGGGATAACCTTACAGAAGAAAAGACAGCAAATGACAGAAACAAATCAATGTTCAAAGCACAAGTAAAAGGTAAAGATCAGTCTATAAGCACCAAGTTGTATACGATTTTTTCTCTTAAACATTTAGCAGTGATTCCCAATGTGACCTCTGCCAAAGACATACATTGGAAAACACAGGCAGGATTACTCATTTTTTGACAGGCTACTCTTCTTGACAAGTTAAGCCATAATTTTGCTGTAACTCATTCCATCGTTGAAGTTTTTATGACTGTGCTTTGAAATGTTGATATACCCAAGGATTTTGCAACATGAGCTTTGACATGCCAAATTAGTCCATCGGCTTATTCCCAAGTATATCTACAGTGTGGTGGATGAGGACATGGCTGCTGAGGGTTGTGTGGGATCAACACAAGACCTGCCTTCAAAATGAGCCACTCAATGTCTCATATTCTGTTAGCAGGTGCGTCAGGAGCACCCCCCCATTAGCAGTGCCCCATGCACTAAAGGAGGAAAAACATTGCCCGATGTTCATCAAAACTGACACCTAACTGCAAGAATGCAGGCATGTGGCAAGCACAAGACATCAGCGTTAATGCTATTGTAAATGTGAGTCGTAAGAGGAGACCTCAAGGAATTCACACCTGTGTAGATGATGGGCTGTATCATCCCACACCTGGGAGGCGAGGACCCAACGAAAGAAAAATAAAAGGCCAAGGACTGAGTAGACAGTGATTTCTCTGAGAAAATAGTGAACAGAAGAGGCACAAATCTACCCTTTGCAAGGTCTCACAAGGAGAGCAGCAGATACCTTTACGTGCCCCTCAGGTCATGGTCAGGGAAACCCACCTCCAGTATCCACTTTTAGTGCTCAGGCTGGCTGCCTCCATCCTGCTCCTAAAGGGAAGAGAGACTGAACAATATGGTGAGGGTGGCCCCAAAACCTGCATGCCTAACGCCAGAGAGAAGTTCCAGGTGTGTTTAATTCAGGTGCAACATCAATGTCCTACCCCATTAGCAGATTATAAATATAAGTGGCATGAAAACATGGAGTCCAGGTGACCTGGGAATTTACCCCAACATCTCTCTGCTCAATGAAAAAGTTTTTAGAAAAGTAAACTACCAGCCATGCTGCAAACACTTTGTTTACTTTCACTATGTCTTCAATAGGATATTTTAAACCATCACAACTGATGGTTCATTTGCCCTGAATCTGGTTTTGCATTTCCTAATCAGCAGCTAGGATCCTACACATCTCCGTTGAGCCCAGCATGCAGGCAAAGAGTAACGCTGCAGAGTAATGTCATGGTGTGAATGAAATCTTTTATTGGACCTGCAATTAGGCCTCCGGTGAAAAAGAAGCTTTCCCAGTGCTCTCCCAATATAAATTACAAAGCTACATTTTATTGAGGATGGAAGAAAACACAGAGGATTATCTGGGTAAACTCATCTGGCTTTATCAGCAGTAAATTTGTTGTTCAAGCCACTTAGGTCTAGTTACTGTAAATTCCTGTTTAATTATAATCCAGATGTTCTCAAGGCCCTCTTACCCCCTGGCACGCCTTGACAAGCACTGCACAGAGGAAATGCAGCTCTGCAGTTTCCAGGGTCAAGTTGCTCTTTGGAGAATACACTGGGAGAGCAGCTTGGCAGAGAGGGGCGGTGGGGCAGGATTCCAGGGGGTCGTTTTAACCGAGGCAAGCTGCAATCCTGAGCCAAGGGTCAATTGTCAGAGCGGGAAGAATAGGCAGCTTCCCGGCCCTTCGCTGGGGATTGCCCGCATGAGCTGCTGCTGCCGGCTGAAATACTGCTCTAGCACAGCACCTGCTGAGACGTGGGAAGATCCCTGGTTCATTGCAATGCAAGTGGCATCCCCCACCCCTCCAGAGATGTCAACATGGCTTTTGTTTTGTTTGCACTCATACTGCCCTGTTTGTTTGCTTTCTCTTTTACTTTTTTTTTCTGGAATAACCTATGTATTTTGTGGCTGAGTGTGACTCAAAGCATATTTCAGTTACTATGCTATTTTTGTTGTTTTTAAGCTAAAATCGCTTCAACAAAAAGGTGTAGCTTAGACATTCATACGTGACATGGAAAGAGGGAGTAAAAATAACATGAACAAAGATTTCTAAAGACATACTCTTACAAGCTACCTAATGAAGTCATTGAACTCATTGCCGCAGGATGCTGCAGAAGTCAACGATATGAAGAAGTGTATGTGTCATGCGCTGAAACAGTTTGCGTCACATCTTGGGTTTTGTCCTTTCTGATCTATCTGCAAGCTTCTTGTTTTGCATATAAATAATTTAGGGGGAAATTTTGTGTCTGAACACTTAAAAAACATACTCTTATAATACTGATCATCAAGTGTTATGAGATGAGATTTGTTTCATTTTTAATATTACTCAAGCTTTGTGAAAACCTTCCCCAATGCTTCATATGGATATACAGCCCCATGGAAGTGGGTCTTAGAAAAAATCAGAGTTTTAGATTCCTAACAATACTCAGAATTACTTCATGGTTTCTGCTAATAGAAATTAATAGCCTGTCTTTGATAGAAAGTGACACCAAACCTTTTGAGGTTAAGGACAAAGTTTTTCTTCCCACTTGGCAGTGGTGAATTTCCTCCTTCTCTTTTTGCTCAGGCACAGTCCCATGAAGATGTTCAGTTTGTACTCCAAGTAAAAGAAGAAATGGTGGAGCTAGAAATTTATTATTGTCTGCTTAAAAGTAACTTCTGAAAAGTTCCAAAAATGAGTTAAAACCACCACATCCTCTCAATAGAAAGTAAATACATATTTTTCTTTTAAAATATTGCTGGTTTTGGCCCAAGCACTATATTATTTGAGCTTTAACACCTGTACTTACTATCACGTTTGTAGTTTTTAGAGGTTATAATATTGCCAACTACAGCATGTTTCTAAATGCGTCTCCCAAGCCACGTGGTGATTTCTGTAATTCAGACATATAGTCCTGAGGCAATATGGTATCAAAGAGAAAAAATACTCAGTGTAGACATAGGCATTGCATCGACAAGGTGTGCAATGTTGGGAGACACTGACAAATCTGCAGAAGAACAAGTGCCCTGCAATTCATGTGAACAGGGTGGATATTAAGAGGTCAGATGTTATAGTCAGGAATTTTAAAAAAATATAATTTTGGCCTCTGCAATTACATTTTCAATAGATCCTTTCACTTTGATCAGATATCGGATTGATTATGACAGTTCCAATTACATTTTAATTTTAGCGAATTGTTCTCCTATTATATTGTTAGACCAGAGGAAGATTCTGCCATCCAGTGGTGAAAAATCACTCTTTTACTTTAAGGCCACAGTTTGTACTGTGTTATACCTTTAATCAAATGGATATATTTGGGCTACTGTGCACTTTTGTTTCTGGCCTAGAAAAGAAGTTCATTTTACAGGGGAGCACACAGACACTAATAAAGCTTGTGGGGATACAATATGCACACAGACTGTGACCGCTGTTGACACCAGGCTTTGGTCTCTCACTAACATATTTGGTCTCGTTACCCAGGACACTCGTGTGCCATGTTTATCATGCGCCAGAAGTACATGTTGGGATGAGTCCTGGGCTGTCGTAGTCCTGAGGTCCAACTGTGCTACAGGCCCCAGGGCGGAGAACAGATCACATGTGGAAACCTCTTCTTCCCAGGCAGCAGAGAATGGAGCAGCGCACAGGGCCTGACTCCACTCTTCCCAAGGCCATTAGATGCCCATCCACATTTTTCATCTTCAGGCAACATCTGGAGTCATGTCTTGAACTGTTTATAAAAAAGACACTTAACAACATGCAAATGTGTATCACAGTTTCCCAATAATTAACAACTGCATCCACATTTAGTAACACCCATAACCAAAGGTAGCTGGACTTTCGCCACTTTGGGTGCCATTTAGGGTGGACAGGTAGTGTTCAGCCCCTTTTGTGCAACTTCTCTGAGCTGGACGACACCACACTAGGGACGTGGACCCCTGTTGCATTCTCTGCAGAAAGGGCATGGGAGCTTTACTATTCAGTCAACAGCCTTTAAGGAAATAGCCACTTTTAGGAAGCAGCGAGTGCCATTTCTGGAGGTGAGCACTGACCACCTGTGATGCACATAGTGGGTGAAGCACCCATGAGCCATAAGCAGAGTGATAAAACATCCCTGCCCAGCCTTAGGTTAAAACACAGGGCAAAACACTGTACATGACCTCACCGAACCCCAGATCCAACACAAAACACATCCACCCTGTGGAGCAGATCGTGGCGAGGTAGGTCACGCTCCTGGTGTGAGAGATGGTGGCTTTCTTGCTGAGCAGTTGTCTCCTGAAGTAGGCCAATCAAGAGAAAGGGACAAAGAAAGCTGGAAGAATCAATACAGGAGGTGACAACAGAATTAATCTGAGCTGCTGTGGTGCCCAGCACCAGGAGGCGGCCCAGATCCCAGCTTGATCCTGTCAGCAGAAGCAAAGAGGGAGAAGGGCTCCATCCCACTCAGCTGGATGCATGGCCTCCAGGAGCACTGCCCAGCCCTGCCAGCAGTCCGCCACGCACAACACTTCCCTTGGCACCAGATGCAATTAATTACTTCTCCAATTAGTTCCCACAGGCCTAACAACCCCTAGGGGAGGTGCCAGAGCATCTGGAGTTTTCTTTGAGCTCCAAAGCAGAGGATGATTGCCCGCATCTTCTTGGGACATGGTGTAGAAGCCAAGGGACACCCAGAAAACTAGCAAGACCATGTTATGACAGCACTGGTGGCAGGCAAGGAACTTGAATTTCTACCTGGTGCCAGTACGGCCATGGTCCTGAATACACTTACTAGGCCTGGAAAAACAGTTTGTTTTACCAGATCTGACCCAGGAGGTTCATTCAATTTGGACATCTGCAAGACCTAGGTGAGCTAGCTTAAATAATGTTAAATGTAAGAACCCCTAGATTTTTGAATATTGCATTTGTTTATCATTTGCTTCTAAGTGCAAGGACAAGGCATGTGCACCTTTCTGTGTGCTTACTTGTAAGAAATAGCTCTGAGTATCCTCTTGCACCCAAGTTTGTATTTTGGAAAAGTACTCAGAATCACTTTGAGGTGGAAGAATACAGCACAGGAGCACAGATTGATTGAATATCTGCTCCCTCTGGGGGGACACAGAGTTAGCACCAGTTCTTGTGGGAGGGGACATCCCTGGTATCCCTGCACTGAGAGCAGAAGGAGTGGTGACAGCAGCCTGCCCTCTACCAGTGCCACCACAGGCAGGACACACCTCACAAAGACACCTAAATTTAGGTGTTTTCATATAGGTCTGAGGAGCAGTTGCACTGATCAGATGAAGCCATCTCTGATTCTGTCCCTCTACTTTGCGCTCGTGAGACCCCACCTGGAGTACTGTATCCAGCTCTGGAGTCCTCAGCAGAGAAAGGACATAGATCTGTTGGAAGGANCTTCCAACTCTAACCTTTCTATGATTCTATGGACATTCCAGACTGCCTTGAGGAGATCTCTATTGCCAACAAGAGGAGCTGAGCTGCCACCTTTGCAGGAGGCACCTGCGTGTGGGCACATAAATGTGTTCAAATTTGGATCCCAACCACGCTGCAGTGCATCAATGCACCAGGCAGACCTCCACCTGCAAGGGCCCAGAGGTGGGAATCCATCAAGTCAATGAGGCAGAAGCAATACAGGACTATTCAGNTAACCATTCTATGATTCTGTGATTCTATGAACAGTCCAGACTGCCTTGAAGAGATCTCTGTTGCCAACAAGAGGAGCTGAGCTGCCACCTGTGCAGGAAGCACCTGTGTGTGGGCACATAAATTTACACACATGTCCAAATTTGGATCCCAACCAGGCTGCAGTGCATCAATGCACCAGGTGGACCTCCACCTGCGAGGGTCCAGAGGTGGGAACCCATCAAATCAATGAGGCAGAAGCAATACAGAACTATTCAGCCTTTCCAAGGCAGGGCTGAGAGGCAGCCCCCTTCGGGACTGCATCTACAGACTTCTCAACTCTCCATGTTAACAACCCATGCTCCACTTTGCAAGAGCTTCCTGAGGCTTTCTTTTGGCATGCAACGTCTTGAAATATTGATCGGGGGAGTGCTGAATTTGCTCACCTGTCAGTAGGAGAGCTGTAGGTGGGTGAACTGAAGACTGCTTGCCACTCTCAGGCAATACCTGTCAAAGAAACAATTTTTCAAGCCCAAATTGTACATTCATGTTGACTTTTATATGTGTGTGTGTGTGTAAAAGAAAATTATTCCTTGGACTGAATTTGGCTTTAGTGAACTGCCCTGGCAGAAAATTAATAGCACTCACCTTAAAAAAAAATGAGATTGTGAAACTTCAGCATGGCACAGATTTTCCTCTTCTAATGTATTGTGTCCAAGTGTTTGGCTTGGGTTTATTTTGTATTCAGAGTTTAGCTGCTATCTTCACTGCAGGGAGAATAAAATTCTTATGAGCAAAGATGTAACTAATGAAAGAGAAAACACAATTGACCCATCTTTCCCATCTAGTGTCCAGGTAGATAAACAACAAATGTATAAAGAAATTCATTTTTAGCTAGATGAAATCCCTGCCTCTATCATGCTTACTTGGGAGCCAGTTTCATTTGCAGAACGATAGGCAAGCACAAGCTCTTTCTCTGCACAGAAGTAAATCTTTCTGAAGCAGACACACTTTAAAAGGGACCTGCATCTCCCAAAGACATTTTTGGCTGTGGGATTCATATTTTCCACAAGGTGCTGTTCTTGCTGAGCCTTATTCCCGCAACTTTATGCTCACGAGACAGGTTCTTTTGACTAAAGTTATACACGTGCTTAATCAAGTACAGAATAGGGCAGCATTTATTCACTATTTTTATAAAGCAATTATGAATGACTCACTTGCATGTGATTTGTTTGGTAAGAATTATGAGCCTTTTACCTTTCTTCTGGTAATGTGAGAGAGATTTGTTTTTTGATTTATAGTCATTTTCTTGAGAGGACTGGTTCCATAGGAAAATGATCAAATGCTTGTCTTTTTCCATACCCAGTATTTTTGAGGACTGCCCACTCCCTCCTCTGTGAGCAATGACCCCACTAACCAGAGTAGTTCAGCCCCTGTCAGACCAGCATCAGATCTGCCTGAACATTGGGCACAGCCTGAGAAAAGCACAGCAAAAGACACTCATGGCTGGGTTTGGACCTACCTCATGCAGCTTTCCTTATCAAGCAAAGGGCAATGCAGCTCACAGGAGAAATTGCAGAACCAGAGTTTCTGCTGGCAGATGCCATCAATGTCAGCAGAATTACACCCCCAGGGAACTTAAACCTTTCAAAAGCAGCAGATATTTTAAAGACTATTTTAAGAAGGTTTCAAAGGGAAATGTTATTCAGAACACTTGATACTCCCTATTTCCAAGAAGTCAGGAAAATCTGAATTCCAGAAATGGGTTATTTCCTCTTTGAGGAAAAATGAGCTGGCATAGATGCTGGATACCAGGGAGGGAAAACAGACAAATATTGGTATTATTTTGTCTGAATAGCCTTCACGCCCCAAGGAATTGCTTTATTTCTGGACTACCAGCAGTGAAGTTAGATCAAATGGAATTTTTAAAGGAACCAAGTAGGAAATGTGAAACAATAGCCTGCTTAACACTCCAACAAAAACTCAGACCCTCATCCTGCTAGCTTTGGTGACATTGCTGTTTTACCAAGGGTGCGATGCTGGAGATCAAAGGGTCCTCGTTCATTCAAAGAACTGCCTTACTGGGAGCCAAAGGAGGCTGAGCTGTCAGTTGGGCCGCCCTAACAGTGGCCCAAATGAAGTCACCAAGATTTCTAGTGGAGTAATAGTCAGATCATTCCTGATAACAAAATGACAATTTAGTATAAAATATGATATTCTGTAAAGCTGCTGTAGAGCTAAATGGCACTTGGTTATCACTCATTAACAGTAGAAAATTATACATATAATCACAAGGAAAAGTATCACCAAAGTCTCAAAAGAAAAGCTGAAAGAAGCCTGTTCCTTCAGAATGGTGAAGCACGCTCAGAGACAATGCTGCTAATGACTGGGGTCTACCCTTTCTCCACATACTAGCAACTGGTTTCAGGGGCTTGCAAGGAGATGGAGATAGGGTGAGAGAGTGGGAAGGCTAAAACAATAATGCAAAGATTGGCTCTTGATCTAAAGAGGAAAACTCTGGTCTGCCCAAAGAAAAAGTTAGAAAACTAAAAGGAAAACTCTGGTCTGCTCAAAGTTTCTGCTGATTTCCACAAGGTGCTGACAGGACTGTGCTTTCTGCTCCTCTCCACTCCAAGCTCATTGGCACTGGACTGCCTGCCCTAATTTGCTTTTCTATTGTAACCATTTGGAAATGTGGGATGGGATACAGAATAACGAGTGCTTGCACTTTGCTGGACTTTTCTTTTGAGGATATTTTTCAATAGATGGACACAAACAAATGCTGCCACTCTTTTCTCTTTAGAAAAAGTTAGTTACAGTATACACAGAAATCAACTTTCAGCACCATTGTAACAAGGATCTTCTGAAACATAATGTTTAATCTCCTGACTGTAACATATATGCCTGTGCTGAGGATCAAACAAGTTCTGCAACCTTCTTTGTCATCACTGAGAGGCCTTGACTGCAAATTCCAAATTGGATCCAAATATCCACAAAATCTGAAGCTGCTTAAATTCCTTGCTTTGTTCAACACAGTTTTATGTAGCAAATTTCAGATCAGCTAGTTCATCTGTTTTTTCCTATCTGGAGAATGGTGTTTTCATTTGGGTCCATCCATTCCGTGGCAAGTAGCTCTGCAACCCTGTCGGTTGCCAAAAGTAATGTACATCCACAAAGAAACTATGTCTTCTGTTGCTTTCAAGTTGATAACAGAGGTATATAATGTGGAGTCCCTTAAAGTTCTTCCACCTAAATTTGACATACAAGCTATAAATTATAAACAATCTGTGAATTCTTCCCTCCAAAACCAATGACTTTAACCTACTTGTGAGATGAGGGTACGAAAATGTCCAAAAAAAAATTGCACCATGCAAGGTCCTCCCTTGCAAGGCCCTCCCTTGCATAAAGCCCAAAGAGTGTCTTCGGTTTATTATTTACCTACCTCAAATTTTCACAGAATGAAGGATTCACTCTGCTGGAGGCAAGAATAGCCTTGGTGAAATGAAGCAGATCTGCTAGCCAACATCAGTATTCTCAAGGATGGATGGTCCCACAAAGCATGCTTTACATGCTTTTCAACCATATGAACCAAAAGAGGTAAGAACACTTTCTCTGCAAGTGAAAAAGATGTTAACACACCAGATAGATAAACCATAAAAAACCCCAAACCACTACACAGCTATAAGAATGATTCAAGGACTGTAAAGTCTGGCTCTTCCATTAAACATGAAGGTGCTCTTCCAGGTAGTGTGGAAGGAGGAGGAAGGAGGAAATTATTTCTTTACAAGTATGAGCTGATCAGCTATGAGAAGAGATTGGATTTGACAGGACTTTTTCCAGAACAGATATTCTGTATTACAGTTATGACAAACTCATGGTAGAAGTGGGCAAATTATTGTAACAGTGATAGTAATTGCCCATTGGGAAAAAAAAAAAATTAAATACCAGAGTATGTCTTTAAATCTTGAGTAGTTGAAGTGAGATCAGCTGTTTTTTCAAAATGATTTGGCTTAATTAAGGTGGGTGAGAATTTTTAAGCAAAAGTCCATGGATTATGCTACACAAGAGGTCATATTATGCATTCACAATGCCCTTTCTGGATTTAAAATCTATACATTTTTATTAGGAGCATTAGCTTTCACAGGCTGCTGACTTCATGATAAACTCTCTTCTGAGTGTCAAATTCTTCATGTTTAGTCTCAGGGGACAACATTGTCCATATATTAATTTTGAAAGGAAAGTTTCAGCTGACTAAAAATTGAAGGAATAAAATAAATTTTCAGATTAAAAGAGACAAAACAAAACAAAAACAAAACCACCTTCCCCCCCCAAAAAAAAAAAACCACCACACACACAACACGAATTCAATTTCCTCTGTTGAGACCATTTGCTCTTCCAAAAAGACACTGGACAAAAAGTGGCCAATTTATATAGCAGAGACTGTGTCACCCCACAGAGACAGATTATTCCTTCCCATAAATGATACATCAAGCAAGGAAGTTAGACGGAAACAGTTAAGCAGGCACCCAGGGTATATCCAAGTAGCCTGGTGCAGCTATATTACATGGGATGTCCACCTCTCTACCCCTCATCCTGACTTTCTCACACTTGCAACAGTCGCAGCCCCTGATTGCAATCACAAAGTCACTGGTGACATTGTCCACCAGCATCTCTCAACGTACAGAGAGAAGGGGGGAAATCACACCTGAGACCAGACCCCTGGGCTGGCTGGCTCCCAGTCTCAGGACAGTTACTGGGGTAGACCAGCTGGTCCCTGCAGGGATAGACCACCAAGGAAGGGAGATGCTGAAGCCAAAAAAAAAGCCTTGGCTTTTCAAAAGTACTGCAACTTTTGACTGAGACAGAGCCGCTGGAGACCTGAAATTCTGGAACAGACCCAGGTTTGTGACCTGACTGCACCCACATCAGGTAGGTCCTTTGCGGTGAACAATGAACACCATCCACCCTTCCCTTCAGAGGCTTTGCAGCAGTAGAAACATAAAAATATAATGGTTTGTAAAATCCACAAAAAATAAAATAGTAATGTCAAACATAGCACAGAAGAGCCTGCTTTAGTGTCTCTTCTCAAATGTTATTCATTTATTGGGTCTTCACTTTTTCATCTTCATGAGAAATATCCCCATCTGTTTGGTGGCAATAATTCTAGGCTTCAGTGTTTAGCTCCAAGGTGAAGCAAAAAGCAAACTATTATTCTGTTCACTGAAGACTAGAAAAATGGCAATTCTTGTTACAAACTCAAAGATTGAGATGGGGTAGGATCAGTTTCCCTCTACATAAAAGATAGATTGGAAAAATAATCTCCTTAAAACAGCATGTCTAACACTTGCTTTTTTAATTTTCTGGAGTTCTCTTCGGAGACTTATTGGAGCTGTGGTTGCTTGAGGTACAAGGACAGTGTCATTTGCCACAGAGTAGCAAACCCTTTCATTCTGTAGGGCAAATTCAGTCCTTGTAAATGGATATCTCATCTCCCTTATTCTTATTTTTTTCCCTGCTGCCAGCATGCCTGCTTGCTGCAGGATTGCACTTGGCCCTTTGTCTTTAGCTATTAGACTGCTTGCTTGAATTTAGGAATTCAAGGAATTTATGTACACACCAAATCTAGGAATTTATGTACACACCAAAAGAGACATTGTGCTTTATATGGGTTAGCTGGGTATGTCCAGATGTGAATTGAGCTCCTCCTTAGTCATCACCTACTGGCATCTTCTTTTCTTTATTCTCTCCCAACCCTGGTAATGCCACAAAGGACCATCCATTTCACCAAGCACTGTACAAATATATAGACAGTTCTTATGTCCATGATTCCCACAGTATTTAGAAGGCTAAACAGATGCACAGGGAGGTAAAGAGGCTTCTCCAGCACAATGTGATGACCTGTTGCATGCAGCGATCTGTCTCCCCGGCTGTGTTGCTTTGTGTTGCTCCATGGACATGGTGAACACTAGAGAGCTTCACTTTCCCACTTACGTCATTCAAGACATCAGTGCAGGGAGAGAGCAACCTTTTCTTGTGATTTGGGGAAGATTTATTCAGGATTGCCGGAGAGTTGTCTCCCAGCTGTTCAGGATTAGAGATCTTTCACTACTCCTAATATTTGGAACTATTTATATATTTGTTGGAAGTGTTTAATGGAAACTTGTACCTGTTGTTCCAGGAGCAGGCTGCTCCTTGCAGGACATGGACTGAGAAATTGCATTTTACCGATTGCCTTGTTGTCCATCGTGTTGGTTTTCCTATAGCTATAATTCGTAAAGGTAAATGTAGGAAGATGCAAACATTTTACAATTTTTACAATTTTACAATTGTAAAATGTCAGACAGACAGGTGCAGATAATTCTGCATGACCCAGGAAAAAGAAAATGAGAATGATCAGTATGAATACTAAAACATAAGGGCAGAAGCCTCTGTGCTATATCTCAAAACAGTATATGTTCAAACGCTAAATGTAGTTTGGGGCCAAGTTCAGGTGGTTTTCTACATGGAAGACTCTCGTTTCCAAAATCTAAGAAAGAGGCACCACTTGAAATTAAGGTTAACAACACAGTTTCTCAAAAATTTTCTGAAGAGAAAAATTTTGAGAAAAAGACTTATGGGTATAAGGGACCATTCTTATTTCTATATTTCTTCTGATAAAGGCAGTGTTATCTGTTACATACTTGAGGTGCAAAAAAATAATTTTTAAAAAAATTGGTCTTGTATAGTGTTTCTTTTGTTCTAGTTCAGTCAGCAATCATCTTTTTTTCCTGTAGTTTCTTTACATAGATTTTCTGAAAGTAGCATCTGTTTTCCCTTTTAAAAATTAACTGTGTAAGCACAACAAAATCAGAGAGATGTCAAAGCTGTGGAATTTTCCCTTGCAGCCACACAAAGCCAAGTTTTGGAGGATTCAGTTCTGAGACAATGAATCATCTCAAGTTATGGGATTTGGGTTCAGGTTCACTAAGGTAGCTATTATGAAGCTCAGCAAATCTGTATCCACCTCTGATCTTTTGTTATGCTTTTCAGTTTTTGGAGGGGGAAAGTGTGTGGGGAACTTCTAATATCATCATCCAAACTAAAACTTTGCCAGCTACATATTTCAAAGCCTTCCCTAAATGAACTAGAAGTTTGTCCTAAACCTTTGATAACTCTGTTCAACAAATCCAAACAGAACAACTCCAAAAATTTAGGAATGAATGTTCTCAAAGACAAGTGTTTGCAGTCAGCAAAAGAGCTCTTAGATACAATTCTCTGGGTAAATCCTGGCAGATGAACTTAATTAAAAGACAAAAACAATTAAATAGCAATGTGCAACAAAAATTGGCTAAACTAAAATTCTCTCTAAAATCTCCTTATTAGGAAATAAGAGAATTAGCATTTTGCTGTTTTCCACAGAGGGAAGGATGGCCTCTTTATGTTTGTGCTCATGGGGCATTATCAGCCTCTATTCACAGTTGTCCAGCTGGCAGCCCACAGGTCACAGGATATTTCTATCTGCCCCCTCTGTTTTCCCCCAAAAGAGGCTGACAATGTTCAGGAGGAAAATGATGCTTCGGCAGCCTATCTCTCCTCTTGCACGTGTAGTGCCAGGTATGGAGGTGGCCAGGAGCTATTGTCCCCATCCCTGGGGTAAAAAGGGTGAAGAACACCCACATGCACAGAGAGAATCTCAAGCTGCTTTTGTTGGTCCTGAGCATGGGAAAGCAGTGCCTCAAAAGCAGCTCCAGCCACCACAGCCCTCAGCTTTAGACCAGCTCATGAGTCACTGGCTGACAGACAGATGTGTAGCAAGAAACAAAACCCCAGTTTAATCCTGCCCATTTTTCTCCAGCATCACTGCCCCAGAAAAACCAAGAAATGCACATCTCTTCTGATCCACATCATGGATCCATATTCTTCTCTGAGCAGCTGCAGATCTGATAAAATGTCCAATATATTCTGTTCCTCCTCCCAAGGCATCAGGATTAGCTACTCTTGGGGAATAACTGCTGTCCACAAAGGTCTGATCCAAAATGGTAATTTTTTAATATTCATAAAGCTGTAAATAGTCAAAGGTCACTGAAAGCAGCTTCCTAAAATGGCCAATGAAATGGAGAAATTCAGATAGACATCTGTGGACATGAGATTGTCTTATATTTTTTTTGTTCTTATTATTCCTGTTTTAACAACATAGGAATTAATTTAAAAACTCAGAGAATTTAAAAGTTCCAGAAATAAACAGTGGGAAGTATGCTTGAAAAAATAAACTATTAGATTTCATATATCATTGTTGTTGTTATCATTTTCAAATCTGGCTGGGAATTCAAGACATGGTGTATAACACACTGAAGTCAGGAAGAAAAATTCCAGAATCTGTGAAAATATGAAAACTTCAGGGTGTTAATGTTTAAAAGAAGATAAGGAATATCCTGACTCTCCCCGGGAAAAAAAAAAAAAAAAAAAAAAAAAAAAAAAAAAAAAGAGAGAAAGAGAATTTACAGCAAGTGCCAAGCAATCTTTTTTGGCTTCCAAATCTTCCATGTAGCATGTATAATAGGATTAACTTTAATTGCTTCCAGCCTATATCTAAAGATGAAGAACAGGATACCAGCTGGTTCGTACCTCACCAGTCATTATCTATTAAAAAACTGTCTGGCTCACACACCAATTGCACATAAATTGGGTACTTCTTGAGGTCAACTTTTTTACCTCACCAGCTGTCTTAGCATTTCATAAACTTCTGTCACCCCAGAAGCTGTACCCTGGTTATTTCTTCTTCTCATTTGGGCCTGTATCCTGCAGGATACGGGGTGTTTTGCTCTTGAATTGTGTCTAAGTGCTTGACAGTACGCACACAGCTATATCTGCAGTTCTCAAACTGGGGGTCATGGTGGGTCAGTGCCAGATTGCTAAGCATCTCTCAGGACTGAGCCTTTTGTTAGAGCTCTGCTACTTTTTTCCAGTGAATTATCTGTTCCTCCACAAAAGGGACTATTTGTTTCAGCTGGGCTGCTTTTGTCGTTAGACACTACTCAGATTTAGCAGATAGCAGAGCTACACCTTGGCCTATACATAGTGTGCAAACCAAAGAGAAAAGTAATTCTAGTGAATGAGTTCTCTTAGACTGAAACCATTCTCTGCACTAGAAAATATTTAAAAGAAGAAAAAACTGTGGAGTGTAAATGGGTAACATTTTCTGCTGCTGAAAATGTTTCATATGACCTTATAAAAGGTTCTTTTTTCTCCTGGATGAACACCAATCTCACATACGCAATAGAATATTCATCCCTCTTAGTGTAATTTCTTTCTCAAAGAAATTTATCTTTTAATATTGCATTATAGATTCCTTTTCAGTAATAGAACTGCTGTTTTTTCTGAAACTAGCAATAGATTGCAATCTGTGCCCCTGCTTTTATTCCTTCCCTTTTCTCCAAAAGTGTTTTAGACCATAGCTGCTTCCATTAAAAAAAAAAATAAATAAATATATATAAAAAAACCACAACCAACACTACGCACACACAAAATCCTCAAGTAATAAGAAATATGTGAACTGACTGGAGAATTAGAAAAGCATGTCAGATGTCAAAAGTTCCTACATGATATTAGAGTGAAAAATTCCAGTCAGGTAAATGAACCTTGTGATTCCAAGTCCCCTGGACATCTCTTGGAAGGGACATCCCACCCCATGCATTCCTAAATCTTCTAATTTTACCATCTGGGGAATAGAGAATATCTGTCAGCACAGCATTTCTGTAGCTCAGCCTGTGTGATTGTCCCTTTTCCATCCATACCAAGTCAGATTATTGCTCAGGACAGACCTATCCACATCCTAGTTTGCGGGTTGAGTGTGCAGTCCAGGGAGACACCACAGGCACCTTTGTGCAGTTGATATAAAAGCAGAGGCTTTGTCGGCGTGAGGGATGATCTCTTTGCTCAGCAGCTGGCACAGCAGCAATGGATACTGCCTTCTGCTCTCTGCAGCCCTGAAAGATGGAAATTGTTGCCTCACATCAGAGTGATGGCTCAACAGCCCTCTGCACTGCTTACACAGGCATCTCATATTAGGGCAAAACAACCCAGTATCCCAGTTGCAGCTGAAGCCCTCATGCAGAGAGGCTGATGGAGAAAGAAAGACTTTAGGACTTGCAGGGATCCTCAGGGACCTGCAAGAGCAAAGGGTATCACATATTTGCACAGCACAATTCATGTTGTGGTACCCTCTTTACCCCACCTGCAAAACAGTTCTTCAGGAGCAAGCAAATCTACGCATCATGATGGGGGCATAGTCTGGATCCAGAATTTCTGCAGGAGGGAACAAAATCCTCTGGACCTGTATTATGAGCTTGACCCAAGCAGCTATCACTCCAATGTCATGCCAATCCAAAAAACAAACAAAAAAAAAAAAAAAAAAAAAAAGGTGATTGCTGCTATCTGGAACCCAGTTAGCCCCTGGTACCTGGATAAATGATGCAGTGATGCAAGCCATCAGTTGAGGGCCTGCTAGGGGAATTTGGCAATGGTATTACAAAAGTACTATATCTATGGTCAATCAGCATTGCAGATATATTTGAAATTCTAGTGAAGTTCAAGAAAATGAGATTCTCAGCTTGTGCTGGGAACACTAATGGCACACGCAGACCTCTCTCACACTCTCTTGCAGGTGCCAATAAATGAGCTCTCCACCAGAATGCTCCTCCTGCAGTCTGCAGGGCTCACTTGGGATCAGTCTCATGCAGAATGTGACTTTGAAACACGGCTTCTTCTCCAGAAACTTTAGTGTTTGCTGTATTCTTCCTGTTCAGCTTGAAGATGGGACTTAACTGCTACCTAAATAGGTGGCAGCTGAACACCATGAAAACACAGAGGTAGAGGGAAAGTAGGTATAGCAGGCAGCCCTAGGCAAATACAAAAGTTTCTCACAGGCTGCAGACATCTGCAAGGCACAGCAGATATTCTGGTGTTCTGCCCAGCTCCCTGGCAGTACAAGGAGGAAATGTCTAAAGAATGATGGGGGGATGTTGGAAAAGAGTGCTGTGGGATCCCTCCTGAAGAATTTAACTGTCAAATATATTGTAAGTAGTGACCAGGCCACAAACTGGGTGTATGAAAAATCTGAAGCTAAGCTTATGTGCTCAGGGGCTAAGAGGAACTCTAGTGATCTGTATGTATTCTAGGGAAAAAGAGGAGGGAGCTGTGTAGATATCTCTCTCCAATTTAGTATTCCTAGCTGCCTCAAGAGAAGGGAAAAAAAAAAAAAAAAAAGAAAAATAACAGCTCTAGAGCATGATTCACTTAATCCTAAAGTAGATGTTAAGATATGTCAGATGAGTCACAGCTTAAAATTGCCTATTTCACTTCATTGACTATAAAAGGGAGCTCAGATTTATTAGTTCAGATGAAGACACCTACAATTATGAAGATGTTAGATGATCTGAATCTCCCCAAAAAGGTCTCAATAAGGGTGCAGGTATGGACATGGGCTTTGGTACACACCAGTTCAGCAGTGCAGAGGTACTTTCTGGAGGCCTTACCCTGACAGCCAGGCAGGAAAAGCCTTGCAGCTGTTTCAGCCATGAAAAGCAGGATTTCTACATGTCTGTATCATCTCCTCACTTAAACACTAAGTCTTAAATTTATCCTATCAGTTATTCAAAGAGCTCTTATCTCTGAGAGAAAACATGTGATTTCTGAGTAAAAAATACACCTGACATTAGTCGTTCAGGTTTCCACATAAAGGCTTTGTGGGGCCTGTTCTTTGAACATCTAAGTCTGTACTTGGATACACAAAATGAATTTCTACAGTGAACTGAGATAATGCAGAAGTAGGAGTTATATGTCTTTCAATTACACAGATACTTGAAATTCGACCTATTGCTACTAACAGAGTCTGTGAGAATGGGAATGATCTGACTATTATTCTCTAGTGGAATGAAATTAGTGGAAGACCATAGCTGCTACAGCCTGGCAGAGGATCAGAGGGAAGACAGGACATAGGGGGAAGAAGAAGGTCCATCATTCCAGAGGAAAAGTTGGCTCTGAGTTTATACCAGCACCTCATCTGGTATGAGCTGCCCTTTCAGACCTCTGCAGATAGGATATGTTGGGAGAAACTGTTTCCCTAGACTTTCCTCCTGCCCAGCTCTGGAAGAAGGAGAAAATAGCAAGGGAATAGGCACTCTGCTGCTCGGACCAAAGCACTGTAAGCAGTATTTTAAATTTAATTTAATTGTTTAATTTCTAAACATTATTTGTCCAGCTAGGTTTCTTTTAACCACAGGTAGTTTATCTGGCATATAGAGAAGCAACACCAAGAGGAAGAAATACCCATTTTGCTCTCCTCAACAGTCCATCCCATGTCCAGCAACACGTACTCGTTTTTATGCTGCATCTGTGCAAGATAACTTTGTGAACTTGCATGGGACTGCAACAAAAAAAGTTTCTTGGAATTGGGAATTCGGTGTAGAAACCCCCAACCTCACTACTAGTGAGAGAATCAGCTCAGAGCCAGTATATCACCCTGGAAGTGAAGTGCTGCTTCCTGACCCATCACCCCACATGATGATGAGCTGACTGCATGGACAGAAAATTGTCTGTAGTCACTGACATGGTGCCAGCTTATGGCAGATTTATTTGTATTCTCCAAAGGAGTGCCTTGTGCAGAGGTGGTCCAGCCCTTGGGTCCTTGCAAAGCTAAGGTTACAGATCTGCTTCCAGGACTTTGTGCCTCATTTCAAGAGGAAAATTTTTCACAATGAGAACACATCAGCCGTTGCAATAATCTCCCTCGGGAAGCGGTGGATTCCCCAATGCTGGACACTTTCAGCTGAACAGGTTGCTGGGCCATCTTATCTAGACCAGGTTTTTTGCCAAGAAAGGTTGGAACAGATAATCCTTGAGGTCCCTTCCCAACCTGGTGTTCTGTCATTCTATGATTACACCCAGCCACTCAGTTGGGAAAAACTGGAGCCAACAAAGAGAGGTGTTTAAAAGTCTGAAAGTTCTTTATAAAGAAATATTTCTCACAATTTCCAGCTAATTGGAAATAATCATGTAAGCTTCCCTCCACCCCCTGTTTAACAGACTGGTGACATTTGCACATCTGGCTCATGGTAGCCTTATGGGGCATGACATCTGTGCATGGCAAAAGCATTTAACTTCAGAGCTGTATTCCCAGAGAATGCTATCGGTGCGAAACAAATTCTGTTCACTTAATAAAGTCACTGTGTAGTTTTGGGGTCTCTACAATGCATGAAAAACAGGGAGATCAAGGCTGCTTTTAGAAGCATAAGAAGAGCAGCCAAAATGGGACTTAGCACAGAGGGCCCCTATGACTGTGAACCACACATTGGTTAATATGAAAAAGCTGTGCACAAGCTCTTCTGCGTGGGTGAAATGGAAACAATAGACCAACGAGCCATGGGCTGGAGACACAGAGAGGGCCAAGACACCCTGTAGCATGAGAAGGTGGGCAGCATGACTCTCTGAAGGAAGGCAGCAGCTCAGCTGAAGATGGTAACGTAGGCTTCTCAGCACTGTGCTGCAAGCGCCACTTTTATCCCCCTGCTGGCACGTCGTTCCTTCCGCAGCACGCCCTTCAGCCAGGGAATGTGTCTCTCAAGTGTGTTTGTTAGCTGGCTTGGGTCAGGATGTGACCCTTGGCCCTGGTAGCATTTCAACTGCCTCATGATCTGGAGCATGACATTGCCTTTGTTTGGGGATTGTCCATAACTGAAGATTTTGTTTTTCTCGCTTAAAATGTAGCTCAGAAGTAGTATCCAATAGCAAAAGAATATCTTCCTTTGGTCTTTCATGTTTCCTCTGTGGCCTATTTGTAAGAGGTAGGTGCAACAGCGAGAGAGATCAGGAAGTGTTTAACAACCTCCCGGTTATTTAATCTGTAAATACCAAGCTTTGAGGGGACTTTGATGTGAAACTACATCAAAAGAGAGGGTTAGAATTCAAAATTATCTCGACAAACAGGAGATGTAGGCTGAAAAAATAACACAAAACTCAGTGAGATAAATGCAAGTTAGTTCATGTATACAAAAATAATCAACTAGAGACCTACTGTGTGGGGAAAAAATCAGTAGGAGTTGTGCAGGAAAGAATGTAGGGGTTGCGATGAATCCATCATAGACTGAACGTGAGTTCTAACTGCCATATGAAGATAACACTGAGATGTACAAACAGGATTATAAAACATACAAAATAACTTTTGTTCAAAAACCAGCTGTAGTTTAATGTCTGAGTATGTACACTGTGTTTCAGGAAAGACAGAAACTGTCTGGGGAGAATCCCCGGCATAGAAAGATAGATTAACTGGGAAATTCAGTTTGAAGGGAACTTCTAGAGGTCATCTAGTCCAAACTGCTGCTCCAAACAAGGTTAACTTCAAAATATTGTTCAAGGTCTTGTCCAGACTAGTTTTGAAAATTTCCAATTCTGCAGTCTCTCTGGGATATGAGAAAGACTCAAGAAATTTGATTTTGCCTCTGAAGGACTCAGGTTCAGTGGGATTCATTTGTGATTTGTAGGACTAACTCTTAGGAGAAGCTTCTGTCTTCAGTGAAGGCGGGCTAGCATCCCCACAATCTTCAGACATTGCCATTCCCTGCACCCCATGGAAAATGCCCAAGATGGAAGTCTTCCATTCTGTCTCTACCTTATGAGTGGTTAAATTGGTCTTGTAGCCAGTCCATGCCATTGGAAAAGTCTGCAGCAGCCTGGTCCTGACTTGTTTGAGAATTCAGTTCTAAACATCCATTTGATAGAATCTATAAATGAAGAGTGTTTATGAATACTTGTACTTTTACTCATCAAATTATCTATGCATATTTAAATGACGGGGTAACCAGAAATCATAAGAATCATTTATGAGGGCAGAAGGATTATTTCAGAATCCATTTCCACCTTTATCCTGATCATATGTCTTCACTGCAGATTCAGCCTGGATGACGAAAACTTGCCTTGTCAGTGTGGGTTTTTCCATTGCAAACACCATGTCTTCACTCTAGTCGTGCACCTAGCCATGTGTATTTGGGTCCTTTAACCTTTCCTGGCCAGTGCTAACAGAACTCACCTGCCCAGGATGAATGGTGGATAGGGCCTAAAAGACCACCACCATTTGACTGGGCTTTAAATGCTTCCTCAGCTTTTTGTAGAGCAGAGAGTCTCCACTTCAATTTGGAAAGGAGTCAAAGTCAGTAGTAGGCTGAAGACGTACTCTTTTTTGATAACTGGTACACATTAATGCCCTGCACACACACATAAACACACCCACATCTCTTTTTGTTTTGAAGTGATAAATTCCCCACCATATAGCAATTATCCAATTCAAAAATGAGTCATATTAACTACCAGAAGAGCGAAATCTGTCCATGCAGTAACTTTTGGTGTTCTAAATCTCTTTGAAGAATATCTTATTGGGCAATTTGTTCCTGCCTTTTAGGGAAAAATGAATAAGCTGGTTCAGTTTGGTGGCATAGAATTTAGCCAGGCAAGGACAGGCAAGGGGCAGGCAATCCAGGCAGAACCAAATTCAAGGGAGGTCTGAAAACCTCTGTTAATACAAATTTCAGCTCAGTGCTGGAATCCAGTGAAACCTTCAAACTCATTGTTATTCATTAAGCAGATTGAAGGAGTGAAATGAAATTCAGCAAATTGTCCGCCTCTGCAGAGTACAATATGTTCATTTTGAAGGGAAACCGGTGTATGGATGGAAGGTGAACTGTAAACTGCACTTACCTCCGGGGAAAGGAGGGGAGGGAGTCAAATATTGTTGGTTTTTTTTTTTTAAATCCACGTCCCTCTCTCAATGCACATACCTCACTGGCCTCTCTGTCTCCTTCAATAGGCAGGAATGATGAAGTCCACCTGTCTGTCCTCACCTGCTGTGTGTACTGATGTCAGGGCACCAAAGGTTCACAAGTGCCAGTCCCACTGAGGTCTCTCTGGAGCCAGAATCTTGACTGATCCTTTACCCAGAGTTACCTCTGCTTCAACCCTGATCCCTGGGCATATCGTGGGAACTAATCCAAATTCTCTGTGTGGCCTGCCTGACTGGAATACAAAACTAAAGAGGAGCTCTTCCTTCAGCCGTTGTGCATGTTACCTTCTTCCTGCCATTTGAGGAATTCGCTGCCTTATACTTACACAGTCAGAGCAGTTTATTATTTGCTGTTAGACAGTCTCCATCAGAAGAATTTTTTTTGTGGAGACCCACAGAAAGAGACAGTGTGCAATGGAGGACTGTGTTACTAGGCAGGACCAACATGGCAGGAAAAGAACCAAAGGAACATTTTGTCCTGTGTAGCTCAGCACCCTTCTGATGCCCCTTTTTGCTTTTGTTTATCTCGTGCTATGTTACCACAAGAATTCAAGCCTGACCTCCATTCAAGGAAACACGGTGATTCCTGTTGGGTTTCAGCCTTGTCTGCCTGTCTGCCACGCTGCTTCTCTGCTGGCCTGTAGGGTGTGACCTGTTACATCTAAGCTTAGAAATGCCCGGTTCAGACTGTCCCCATCCCCACTTGTGGCACCAGCTCCACTTGGAAACAGATTGGGGAGCAAGCACTGGTCAGATTTGTCAGATCGAGGTTAGATGTCAGCCTTGACACGAGAGGAACAACTATGTCTCTCCACTAACTACAAAGGGAACATGGAAAAAGTAGCTGAAATAAATGTGCTAAACGAAACGTAGACTCTGTCATCAGGATGACTCTCACCCAAGGTAATTAGAGGCTAGCCAAGTTAAGTAGTTTAAAGCGGAAGACTTTTTCCCATCATCTATTTTTTATTTCCTGAAGTGGAAATGGTTAGGAAACCAGCTCTTCAAGGTCCTAAAGGCTAAAGATTGCAGCATGCTGCTTCAGAGCTTGCTTGATTAGTATTTAATTTCAGTCAGTCATCCTCTCCTAATGAAATGTCTCACCTATAACATTTCTCTGAGCATTGGTGGTTTATTTTCCATATAAAATTATCTTTTAATAGTAATAACACCTTATACGACTAAATTTCCTTTCTTCCACTGAGTGTACAGCACTCAGCCCTCTCACCACATGATAGCCCTCTCTTGTTTCTAGAAATACACTGATAAGCAGGGATTTCTCTCCAGGGCAAGTGTCTCCTTCTTGATGCATTCGATGCCTGGCAAGCAGGGGCACTGATCACTGATTAAGGTCAATCTGTCATACTTTCGTGTGCAGTGCCCTCATAACAAAGTAGTTGCTGAGCCAAGAAGGAGCTCTGGGTGCTCATTACACCACACACACTCCCTAGATTCTTAATTGTGTATGAACAATGAAAAGTCATTCTGGAATTAAATCTGGCATGGAAGTCCTCAGCCAAAAAGCGCATTTTTTTGGGACATTTGGGAAATGAGGAGGTGGGGGTAGATTGCCTGTATCTTACAGCACTGCCAGTCTCATAGTCCCCGGGTACTTCGGGGTGGATTTGAACCACCTACAAGGGTACCTCGGGAAGATCTAGGCACCAGCAAAAGAATTCAGAAAAAGGGTGAGTACTTCAAAAACCTGCAGCTTCCTAATTGTGACCCACACATTCTGGCCGTGAAAGGGGGCAGGCTGCAAACCAGGGCAAGCCCATTGCATCCCAAGATATCAGGGCAACGTGGGCTGGGGGGTGCCCAAAGGCATGTTCAGCTCCCCCAGAACCATGCATCCTGAAACAAGGGCAAGCAGCCCAAACATAACATGCTGGCAAGGAGGTTCCCAACCAGCATCATTTGTTCAAGTCCAGTTCCTTCAAAATTGTTTATAAAGTTAAATTATCTATCTTTCGGATGGAGAAATGGTGAGGCAAAGTCCCAAGCCACCCAGCAGCCCCCAGCAGAGCCCCCTCACTGCTATGTTTGCTCTGTACATACTCCCAAGGGCTTTGCTGTCTCAATATAAGTGCGAAGTTCAATTGCCATAGCAACAGCATCGGGCAGGTGCAAAACGCAGTATTTTCTCTGCTAGACGTAAAAGAAAACCTTTCTGCTCCAGGGAAGGGGACTGTCAGTCGTAATGAAGATCGCCCTCTCTTTTTTTACCTGAAAACATAGCAAGGAAAACTCTTTATTGAATTTTTGTGAGGGAACTGGGGCTCCAGGATTAATTATCTTCTGCTGTTTATTTCTGCTACACAATAGGTGTCCATACAGGTACAGACAAAAAGGTTTTAGGCTATATATAACACCATCTACATAGCAGCCGAGGGAATTTCTCTCTGCAGCAGAGAGGGGAGATGAAAAGGAGGTGAAGTTGCACAGAAAATGATGCTGCTTTTCCAGAAGCTATGTGAGTGTCCTGGTCAGAGAACAGGTCAGTTCTGGCAAGGCAGAGGTGGCCCAGGAAATTTCCTCCCTCCCTTTCAAGACTCCTGGGGGCTAGTACTTGGGCCAGATGTGTAGGGCATCTATAGAGATGCCTGTTTGAGACAGACCCAATTTCCCCCTGCTGTGCCTACAGAGTTTTTTTCCAGCAGGGATGGGGTTGGGATGTTCCCAAAGCTCAGGGTTGGGCCAGCAGTAGGTGACACCACGCACACTGAGACAACCTCCAACACCTTGCCTTTAAATCTTGCATGCCTTGGGAAAGCTTGGGAAACCTCTATGACACAATCACCCAGCTTAGGGGGATAATGCCCTGATGAGGAAAAGGGGGAGGTCTTTGGCCACATGTGTCTATATAGCCATCAGCCAGTGTACTTTTGAATTTGTCATTCAATTTAATTATTTTATGACTATCCCTCAATATTTTGAAGTGGCCCCTATTCCACACAAAGGCTCTGTTGTACTGTTCAAAATAGGAGTAAATAATCCTGAAACAGAGGTCAGAGAAAGGTTAATTACAATGAAGGACTGAACCCCAGAGCATCATAAGTTTCTTAATCAGGGGTACTGATTTTTGTGTCCTTCTTTTTGGGTTTTGTCACGATTTTGGTCCTGTCGTCATTCACGGCAGTTTAAAACAAATTACTCCTAGTTCCCATTAACTTTGCAGACAAAATGACATTACCAGAGGGGAGCCTGGAATGCAGACATCACTCCTTTCAAAGTGGCAGCCTTGGCGGCCGAGAGCTTACCCACACACAAAACACCTCCTAACACGCAGCTGACAGATACAGCCACCTGGTGGCATTTGTGTGGCAAGTTAAGGGCATGCTTTCACTCTCATCGATGGCAGCAGAAAAAAAGGAGAGTATGGTGCAGAGAGAGCTATCAGCGGTCTGTCTCTCCGCCTTGCTGAAGAGTATTAAACAAACAAGCCCTCCATAATAGCTTCTTAACTTTTCCCACCTATTTTTGCTATGCATACATATCTCAAAATTAATTGTGATTTCAAGGGTGAGGTCCAGGAATGAGCTGGCATCACAGCTTTCTGGACATGTTTTGTAATGTAACACTATCACTCGAGTGAGAAAGCAGACAGGTAAACCATGGGACAAGTGAGCAGTGTCAGTGTGTCTCCTGAGGATGAATGGCTCTGGATGCTGCATAATAAAACCTAATCATTAAATGTCTATTTCCATGTTACGCAGTCTTTCTTCTGTTACATGGGGAGTCAAATCCAGATTAACCATTTTGTTTGGAAGTGTTATTAACAGTGTCAAATATGTTACAGATCAAAAGTGGCCAAACCCAAAAGATAACTTTGATCTATCAAGGGAATCCATAAAAGAGCAACAGAAGAGTAGCAAGGCCATCCCCTTCAAAGGCACTGAAGGCTGCAGTTAACTGTATTCTGAATGATAAAAAGCACAAATTCAAAGTAACACATGCTAACAGCCCTCTCCAATGCAACCTTCTAGCTAGAAACAATACATCTAAAAATACATCTGCTGATGAGGTCAGTATCCTCAGCAAGAGTCGGAAGGGCAGGAACTAAATAATAGTGCAGAATCAGAAAAAAAAAAAAAAAAGGCTACAGCAGTGGGAAAATATAAAGCTCTTTGTTCATAGTTTCAGCTCTCCTGACCAGCTCCAGTACGTGATCTCTTTCCTGCTGCTGAAACTTCAAGTTCAAATGATCACTGCCCAGAGTACAGCATAATTATTACAATAAAAATGTGTTGAAAAACAACACAAACAGCTACTAAATAAAGATTTCCCCACCCCACATCCTTGAGTTAAGACACAGATTTAGTGTCATTATAGCTGACACTAACTAATTTACTCATCACTAGACAACAGTGTCCATCTGACACTGGGATAGTCAAACAGTACTCATAAGATCCTCTTCCTCTGCAGTTACAGGTTTCCTGAGAGCCTGGTTCATGGCTTGCACATAAGATATTTCTCTACTCCCAAAGTCCTTTGTGAAAAAGGAAATACAGTGGCCTTTATTCTTGCAAGCACACTCCTCAAGCCATCACCACAACCAAGCTGCCAAAAACTTCCAGAAATAGCAAGAGGTAGCAGAGCTTTAGGGCAGTCAAGGGATTTTCCAATGAGTGAATAGAAGACGGAAGATAAAATTAGCAATTGCTTTGAGGAAAAGCAGAGAAGAGTTTCATGAAGAGCCTGACACAAGACTGCCAGGGCCACTGCAGAACAGCAAGCACAGGTGGAAAAAAGCATTGGCCAGCTCAGTAGCTTCAGACATTTACAGAGCAACCCTTCTAAAAGCCTCATGGAAAGAAGGGGCAGGGAGGAGGGGGGCGCGGGAAATAACCTTGGCTTTATACCTTTGCTACACTGTGCTTGATGCTGAGGCACAACCTGCAGGTGTGTGCTGGGCTTGCAAATCATGCTAAAGCATCTGTGCCTGGGGACCAGCCCTGCTCCTAAGTCAGCAGTTTCTCCCCTGACGTCCCAGAATGACAAGAGTTGACCTTACTGACACTATGCTCTAGAAGAAATGGAGCGAACTAAAGCAACTCCATCAAGACAAAAGTGCCCCAGCACCCAAGGCAAGCCCCACTGAACTGCGAGGTCCCCGAACAAAACTCTCTGAGAGTCTGCATCTGCTCCCGTTGCAACGAGTGCCAAAACTGCCCTTGACTTCAGCTAGAGCAGGACCAGGTGCTCTCTCATGGGAACAGCAGAGCCATCCTAGCAGAAAAAATCAGCATCTATCAAACTGGATAAACTACAGCACTTGCAAAGGAATCTTACAAGGGGATTTGGGGGAAAAGCAGCCCTGTATTTCCAGTATTGCTACCAGAGTCCTTTGAGGAGAAGGGAGGGTGGGGGTGGAACCAAGTCTGCCCCCCGAGGGTTGGGGCTGGTAAGTCAAGATACAGTTATTTCATATTGGGAGTGGTTGTTGTGTTTTTTAAGCTCCCTGAGTCTCTTTGGCTAGCTGAGCAAAACTGACAAGGTTAATAAAATCCAGGCAGCTAAGAGGCAGCTGTGACTCTGCTGTTTGTGGGGCATCAAACCAAGAGGTCAATCATGCTGACTACAGCCATGCTACACTTGGGATAAATGGGACCCACGAGATTTGTGCTGGGTTCACAACTGCACAACGGTACGGTGTTTAAAATCTCAGGGTGTCTTAGCCCTGGTACACTCCCAGGCTGAGCACGCTTCTGCCTCTGCTTTAGGTCCAGCATCTGAGCTTTGAGGCATAGCTCTCCAGCAGCACTGGCAGGTCCCAGGCACATCCTTGCCAGCTTCTGATACATCTCACAGCCACCTTTTCCTGTAACACAGCCCTCGTGGGGCTGGCTGAGAGGTTCGTGGCTTATCCCTCCAGGGATCTTGGACTTGCAACCCATAACACACAACTCCTGCTAGAGTGGGGTTTTGGTTTTTTTCTTCTTGTTGTTGTTAAGCAATTTGCTTTAGAATGAACAAGAAATGCACAGCCCAAAGAAGAAATCATCTATATGCTGTGCTATCTTCCCTTCCCTTCACCAACCTGAATTGTTTTTTGAAATTGTGGGAAAGTTGTCTCAGGAGAGAAGTATTTGATCACTCTCCAGATGTCAGGAGCACAGCTGACCTTTGGAGGATGAAGGCTCTCTGATTCTGCTGCCTGTGTCTTTCAAACAAGTCCATGAGACAGTTATAATCTCTATTTTCTACCATGAGGTAACCCCACGTCTGCTTTTGTCAGGTGCTCAGGCACATTCACAGCAAAAGTCAATTATTAGGGAATAAAATGTCTCTTCCAAATAATCCCATATGACATCAACAAAATAACGCTTATTTAAAGCATACACTGGCACATTGTTATTTACCATTAGAAGTTCTTTCAGAAACAGAAAGTAAATTTTATTTGAAGCAATCATAATCATAAATGAGGGGTACAAGACTGTATTTGTTCAGGAAAAAATCCCACTATTGAAGTTATAAATGCTAAACGCAACACAGAGGAAATTTCTTGATTGATGAAACAAAAGTTAAACAAGCAATTTTAAAATATTTTTGAAGTATGTCTTATTCTAATCTGAAGACTCTGACACATGGCATTCCAGTTTAAGCCTAAACTTTATCAGCTGTTTAAAAGAAACTTCAAAGTTCTCCTCTCAAATATAGACCACTCTTCATAGAGCAAAGAGCAACCACGTACAAGGTTCTGAAAATTCCTTGTCCTCTGCTTACCCTTAGACACAAACCCACTAATCAAGTGTTTAGCACTCATCACAGATCAACCATTTGATCCAGCTGCACTGGTGAAGATGGGCAGCACTAGAGCTAGGAAATCAATTACAAAGTCAGTTCATCCTCTTTCAGCTCTACCTGCTCAGTAAAAAAATCTCTGGTAATGAGAAGAGTACTGCCTAATTAGGGCAGACTGGACCAGACCTGACACAGACTGAGTCTTTTCAGGGCAACTGGATCTGAGTAGGAGTTGTGATTACATGTTTCTGACATTGGCTGCTGCTGGAGGGAGAGCACCAGATGAGATGTGCTGCTCCAGCAAGTGCTAAGTTCTTAATTTAGGCACTTTATGGAAATTGTTGAAAAACATTCTAATTGGAAGCAACTTCTGCTTCTACAGCATATAATTTTCCCCACTTTTTTAGCACGGAGACATTTGCATTAAAACCAGCTCTTTGTTTTTAAAATTCCACTGCTCTTGTTTTTTATTCCCCACTGGAATTCATAATCCTGTGTTTGCACAAAGCACTATAATTGGCTGCTGTGGAAGTGTTTCTATCAAAAGGAAATTATTATTAATAATCAAGAACGAACAGTTGCATAATAGAGATTAGTAAAATAAGCACCATTCTAATAATAATGCTAATCTCCATGAAACCAATATCTTTAAGTGCTTTGAAACATAAACATATCCTGGTGATAAAAATCACCTTTAAACATGAAGAGCAGTAAAAATCATAGGAGCAAGTACAGGTGGAGGTTGGCTGTATCAACAGGAGCACTGCATTTTGCAGCTGGCAAATAAGTTCAAAATTCCACCATGAGCTGAATGTGCCCCAGGCTACCATTTATAAGACTCAACCGGCAATTAATTACTTCACATAGGCAATTCCTGTGGTCCATAATACATGTAATAATGAACTAATACAAAGGGTGAGTTTCTCCATGTCATCTATTTCTAAAATTCTGGAAAGAAGGAGAGGCTTTGCTGGTTGTTTACTTTACTTCTGATATGTTTACTGTAGACATTGAAGGCTTCTTTTTCTGGTTCCTGAGGCTCAGAGGTCTGGGACAAGGAATTTGGTTTCTAAATATCCTCCAAAGGCCTTTTGATCAGATCACAATCTTGAGACAGTGAGACAGTTTTTGAGGTCCACAAGAACCTGCTGGTACATCACTAACCCCCTGCAGACCTTCAGGGCTAAAGAATTTTCCTCCTTACCAAAGAAATTCTGAATTTTCCTTTGTAAAACACATTGCTTCTTTTCCAGCCCTCTGTGATTCCCACTTTTAACCCAGAGCCACAGTATTCAATGGTAGCAGGAGCAACCCTTGTTTTGCAGCAATGCCACAGGGACCTGGACGCTTAGCCGGGGCTCTCAGTCCCTGGGTTTACCTGTGCCAGATCTCCAGAGGAGTGCCCTGCTGCCTGCCAAGCCAGGTTTAAGACAAGTTAGGATTTAAGAATAAAGCGTTTACTTTAAAACATTGATATGCAATCATAGAACGTTATTATAAAAGGACAAAATAAATTGCCTTAACAAGGGCATATTTAACAATAAATATCCTCCTCCACAGCAGCTAGCGTCTACCTCTTTTTGTTCTAGGTTAAACAATATTATCTCCCAAATAATCAAGTTCTTTTTTTCTGTTGAGATTGTTTCTGCCTCCTCTTGCATCTTTTCCTCAATCCTCCCACCTGCCATCTCCCTGGGAGGCAGCGAACAGAGCAGCACAGGGGAGCGCTCAGATCACTCCTTCACCCCAGCCCCAGCCGGGATGTCCGAAGCTTGCTTGCTTCTCACTTGCAAAACCTCTCTCCTTGTTGCCTGTGCCTGGGCATTAGACACCACTTGGTGTTCCATATCCAGTAAGGACATGAAAAAGTCACCTTTTTCTTTTCAGTTTCTTCTACATAGGCGGTTCTACAAACTTTCCAACAGATAAAGTTAAATGTCATGTTCCTGGCTCCAGGCTGCTTATCTGTTACAAGTTGCTGAGGAAACCTTGCTAACCTTATGCATGATATTATGATAAGTATGAACATTCGTTCTTCTTCCTGTATTCATAACTAGCTTTATTATATGGGTATCATGTATATTTGAACATGTTACTTCAGACACTACAACTAGGAATCTCTGCTTTAACTTCTGCACCTCCCCAAGACAGAGTCTCGGTTAACAGAGACTTTGGTGGGCGAGGGGGAACACTAGGACAGCAAACTGATAGCCTGAAAATCTGGTCTGCTAATTGCAATGGAAAATGGGGTATAGAGTAACAGGGGAATGTCACCTCCTCACTGGAGCGGGCTGTGGCAGTGCCCCTGTCTCTCTCCTTGCCACCCCACAGCTTTCACGCAGGGAGCAGCCTGGAGCTGAGGCCGGCTGTACTGGGTGCAGATTTCTTTCCAGGTCTGGCTGTCACCCATCTTACATGACGAAGCAAAACAGCCATATAGTTGAAGATTGTGCTGCTCTGTCTACCTGACAGTCCAGTTCAGTTAAGCAACCAATAAAGGACAAAACTGGTGATATGATCCAAACCTAGCCCTGTGCTGAGTGGCCTCATTTCAAATGAAGTGAGGGCTCCTGCTTTTAAAGAAGGGCAAACTCTACTGCTTCAAATGAATATGCATCCTAGTGATTGCTTTGATTTAGGACTTAGATCAGCAGCTAAGATTTGTGAATATTATCCTGCAATAAAATGATAGAATTTACTTCTCAGTGAATGATATTTTTGCACAATAGGAAAAACAGTGAAGCAACGGACAATTGAAAAGTCTTTGTCACTGCAGTCATCTTCAGCTGACTTCCTCTCTGGCTCTTGGCAGCCCAAAAGAGCTTTAAAGGTGTGGCCACCAAAGTGTTGCCAAAGCAAACACCATTCTGACACAGAAACATGGAAATACCGTCCCTGATACAGACTCTGAAATACTTCACGCATGCATGACAAGGATTAAACGGAAATATTTATATAATTGCCTTTCCTTACAAGGTTTGCCAAAGCCTGCAATCTGTCTTTTTATTAAATGAAAGGACTGTGTTTTGTCTGCTCATAATGCTATCTTTTGCACAGGCTGGAGGTGTTTATTTCTCAGGTCTGACAAATAGAAAGTTCAATGTCCAGGTAACACTTCTTTGGGTACAGCCTTTGTCACCAACCAAATCATTTGGTGGAAATACAACACAGAAGGGCTTGGAAATATCCTTTGCCTTCCTCTCCTATCAAGAAGCTACCTCTCTGACCAAAACACACAATATCACACAGGGAAACAGAAGTGGAATCTCCCTCTCTTCCCTTGGCCAAATAAGTGGCATTGCTGTAATTAATCAAATTCAAAGCCAACTGATGCGGGTTAACTTAAACTTGCTCAGTAAATAGATATATAGCTGTAGTTATTCTGCCAACGATCTTCTCTGGCATCTATACCTGGGTAATGGCCCTCAAATCATACATAAGCACACAGGAATCCTTCTAGAGCTCACATAAGACAAGAAATATTCAGTTCCAACCAGAGAAATAAGACATTAGTATGCAAGCAAAGGGACAATATCTTGGAGGTGTACATGTTTGGATTTTCAAATGGCTTTGAAAAAGCTCCTCGCCAAAGACAGTTAAGTATCTTAGCTGTCGGGATGTATGTGGGAATACACTCTTCTGAATTAGTAACTAGTGAGAAGATACAGCACGAAGGACACAGCACAGCACAAAGATATGGTCCAAGCTCACAGTGAAGTGAATTTCTCAGCAGGATGCAGCGTGGATTTGAGAGACCTGTATTAAATAGAATATTTGTCTATGACCTGGAAAAGGGAAGGAGGGTAATTGAAGTGACAAAGTTCATAGGGAGTGCAGAGTGATTCAGAGCAGCCAGGCCCAACAGCGAGGAAAAGCTGAAGTCAGGCTGATGGTACAGAGCTGCAGAGGGATTAGACAATGTGGACATAATATCAAACAAATTTCGGTGTCAAAGTAATGCGTATAGGGAAAAAACATAACAAACTATATCTGATGGAGTCTAAAGAAGGTATAATCAGTCGGGAAAGAAATCTTGAAACCATGTGTTATTTCTCTGGGAAGTAACTTAGTGTTCACTGGTTAAAAAGGCATTTTGGGAATTAATTGCAAAAGAATACAGGAAAAAAAAAAAATAAATCAGAAAATACTATTATGCCATTTTATAAATCCCCAGAGCATATATTCATTCAATATTGAGTACCACTCTGGTCGTGCCATCTCAAAAGAAATATAATACAATTGTAAGCAGCACCAGTAGGACAGCAGGATAGTATGACTTCCATATGAGGAAATGACTAAACAGACTAGAAGTTCACTTTGGAAATGGTATGATTGACGGGGTACATAACACAGGGCTCCACAATCAGTGCACTGTTGCTAAAGCAAATAGAGAAAGTCTGTTTCCTACTTGCTGTTTATGTGGGAAGAGTGGCACAGTCTGCTAGCAGGTTTAAAACAAAGGACGGGAAGAATTTTTTCACCCAGCGCATAATTGTACTGCTGAACTCCATGACACAGGATAATGTGAAGTGCAGAAGTAGCAATCACTTCAAAAGGGGATTAGATCAGCTCATGAAACACCACCAAAGGCTATTAAACATGATGGTCTGTCTGCAGCCACTTACTGAGGAAAATCCCTCAGCCACAGAAAGTGAAGCTGGAAAAGCACACCAGGTAATACTGTACATATCCTCTATATCTGCCCTTGGCCACTGGCAAGAGCACACACAGATCACTGAGTCTAACCTGTTACAGTAGTTCCCACCCTAATGCATGTGCAATGACTACAGTTTCCAGACTGGCAATTTGGGGTTAGAGATTTGGTTTCCTGATGTTCAGTTTCACGAAACTCAGTGGATATCAGCCTATCAAGTCATTATGAATAAGTTTGTTTCACCAGCATGAGAGAAGGAAGCAAAAGTACAAATATTATTTTGATCCCAGTTGATTGCCCCAATTGATTCTTTTCTCCTGAAACAAAGCCATGGTAACTTCATAGAGATACTACACCTCAGATTTTGTTGAAAAAAGGGAAGAACGAGGCAAGAACAGGTTTGGCTCTATCCAGCCCATGCAGCCTTTTCACAGTATCCCAGCTGCCTCTGTGTCCACATACTCTTGTGCCATTCCCCAGATTCTGTGACACACATACCCATTTCACACTCTAAAAGCTTCACTCTGGTGGGCCTCAGTATGGTCTCTGCTTCCCCAGACATTGTAAGATGTGAGAGGGGAAGGTGGGGGACACATCCACACAAGAACAGCCACAGAAGTACCCCATGTGGCCCAAGTAAAACCTAGAGCCAAACAGCATATAATGTGAACAAAACTAATTTGCTCTACAAGAGGGAACCAGCACTGAGTTGGTTTGACACATTGGCTTTGTCCCACTGGCAGAAGTATGCTGAGGTCATAGTATCATAGAATTATAGAATGGTTTGGGTTGGAAGGGACCTTAAAGATCATCGAGTTCCAACCCCCCTGCCGTGGGCGGGGACATCTCCCACTAGAACAGGTTGTTCAAAGCTCCATCCAGTCTGGCCCTGAACATTTCCAGGGAGGGGGCATCCACAGTTTCTCTGTGCAACCCGTTCCAGTGTCTCATGACCCCCAGAGTAAAGAACTTCTTCACAATATCTAATATAAATCTGCCCCATTTCAGTTTAAAACTGTTACCCCTCATCCTATCACTACACTCCCTGATAAGAAGTTCCTCCCTATCTCTCCTGTAGGCCCCCTTCACGTACTAGAAGGTGCTCTAAGGTCTCCCTGGAGTCATCTCCTCTCCAGGCTGAACAACCCCAACTCTTTGAGCCTGTCTTCATAGCAGAGGTGCTCCAGCCCTCTGAACATCTTCATCTCTGAGCTGAAAGCTGGAGAAACTTGAGGGGACAAAATGTAAGATCGTGGTGAGAAGAGGATGCTGAGAAACACAGCAGGTCTACATAAGGTGAGAAATTACACCTGAAGGTTTAAGGCCATCCTATGGGATGATCTGCCTATGGGAAACTCAGCGAAAGACTATAAAACTTCAGAAAATTGCGGAAAAGCATCAGGGAGCTCTGGGACCAGCGAAATCATTACCAGCAACTATGCTTACCAGAATTTTCCCTGCAAACATTTTCACATCTCTGATCGCCAAATGAAGATTTCTATTTTGCTGCTTCAGCTTATCCAGAAGTCCTTGTCCCAGGCAGTGCACTTACATTATTTTTAGCATACACAGTAAAATTCCATTTTGTTTCCAAACCGTCTAGTTCTCTCAGCCTTCACTACTGAGCTTTTGCTGAGGCCACATTGTTTTACAGGATTATAACTTCTGCAGTTTAGCAGAGTCAGATTTATCAGATACCATGATGAGTAAAACTGCAGAGCCCAAAGGAAATTATGAAAATCTCAGTTGAAAGAAGAAATTACAGTCAACATATAAGTTCTTTTTTCTCAGCTTAATCAAGTGAGATATGCACCTGAGAATTTAGGCTTTACAGGTTGCAGAAGTCGTGTTTACCACTAAGTCTGACAATACATCACTTTGACTATGGTAGTAACTGAGTAACTGATTTTATTGTAAATCTCACCATCTACTTATGTGATACTTCATGTATCATCTGATACATATGAAGCTTTCTGTAGAATCCACAATCCACAGGACTATGTGGTTAATAAGCCCCAGGAACAGAATACAGATTTTTTTGGGTTTTTGTTTCAGTTTTAAAAGCCTGAATATCACAGAACCTCGTGTATGCTAAATTAATGAAGCATTGGAGTACTGGAACAGTATCCAGGGCGATATATTTATACACAGTTACAAGAAATTAAAATGAGTGGATATTCAGCCTATAATGAGGAAGAAAAACACACAAAAGAAGATAAAGAGAAGTGCTGACAACACAAATTTCTGTCAGTACAATGGTGAAAGAAATATATAAAACCCATTGTAAACTGGTACATTTATGGAGGAAAAAAACCACTCTCCCTAGGATAGTACTTCTGAGATAGCAGCTAGAATGTTCCATCTGAGGTCAGCTTAATGAAGGTGAAAGTATATGAACAGCTAATCAGACTTATAAGTTCTGTAGCTTTACACTTTTATATAACCTTTTCTCACTGATTGGATTTTGTTAAAATTAAAATCGTGCTTCACAATTTGAGAATTTGTTCTGATTGTCTTTCTCTTTTTTATGAGAGTTGATCCTCTCCCTGTACTTGGCACTGCTGAGGCCTTACCTCGAGTACTGCATCTAGTTTTGGGCCCTTTACCACAAAAAAGACATCGAGGTGTTGGAGTAGGTCCAGAGAAAGGCAGCAAAGCTGGCAGAGGGGTTTGGAGAATAAGTCTTATGAGGAGCAGCTGAGGGAACTGGGAGGGTTCAGCCTGAAGAAAAGGAGGCTGAGGGGAGACCTTATCACTCTGTGCAACTACCTGAAAGGAGGGTGTAGAGAGGCAGGGGTCGGTCTATTCTACCAAGTCACAGGTGATAGGACAAGAGGAAACGGCCTCAAGTTGTGCCAGGGGTCGTTCAGTTTGGATACTAGGAAAAAATTTTGCACTGAAAGGGTTATTAAGCACTGGAATGGGCTGCCTGGGGAAGTGGTTGAGGCACCATCCCTGGAGGTATTCAAAAGACAGGTTGACATAGTGCTCAGTGACATGGTTTAGTGATGCATTGTTGTGGTTTTTTTTATCAGAGTTACGTTGTTGGTTGAACTAGATGATCTTAAATGTCCCTTCCAACCTAGACAATTCTATGACTCTATGTCCACAGTTGTGCAGTATTGGTAGCTAAACAAGTGACCAAAAAACTTATCTTCAAAAGTAGTACAGATACTGCTAATTTATTGTAGTAACATTAGTAGCCCCCTAAGGGACGGGTTACCAAGTTTTTTTTTCTGTCCTTTACAAAATCAGCCTACATCTCACTCCCTAATCCCCATGGGAGGCCTAGGAAGGGTCTCCTGTCCTCACCCTCTCTTTTGCCTAGAGAAGATTCATCAGGAAGGGAGATGACAGGAGAGAGTTTAACTTTGTGTCCTAGCAGCTAGATGCTTCTCTTGGACATAGAAGCCTGCTCCAGAGCTATCTAGATTGATAGAGAGAATAATATAGATCCCTTCTCTAAAGCTGTAAGCATTTTTAATACACTCGTTCCTTAAAAGCTAAAGATGCATAAAATTCATTAAAATAAAGGGAGCAGAAGTCCATTGCCTTACACTGAATCCCTTGCCCTAGGTTGCAGAGCCAGACTAGGTTTACGGTGTGTGTTTGAGGCAAGTAGGACCCTCAACCTTAGGACACTCATATAAGGTCATAGTGAAGCACAGGTCCTCACTGTGAGGGGCACAGCCACCAGCCATCACTGCCCTTAGCTAAGCCAAGCAACCCGGCTTGTGGCTTTTGCCTGCTGTACTCAACAACCTCACTTACCACCCAGAAGCTTCCCTTGGTTGCCAGCACCTCTGGCTCCCACTGCAGGACCAGTGGCAGAGCAGCCCCTTGCAGCAGTGGTCTAGATGCAGGGCACCTACCATCTCACCCTATTCAATAATTTTGGTAAATCCCAAGAGGCATCTGGTTGTACCTTTACACACCTAAATAGTCTTATTAATCTGATCAATGAATAAGGAGGACTTGCTGTCTGTACAAGTAACATAAAATAATGGTGCCTATTAGTGTATTAAGCATTATTGAGTGTTCCTCGTCCTAGCATCTGAAATGCCCAACAGGAAAGCGTGATGGGCACAGGTTCAGCCACCCACTCAGCTACCGCTGGCCTTGGCATGGAAAGGAAAAAGGAGAAGACCAGCTTTCTCATATCAAACACGAGTGCTGTTGGAGGAGGAAAATTTTCAGGTATGTCACTGAGGTTCTGCGAAAACTAAGAAAAGGAAAAAGTATAACAGCAAATCCCTACAAGAATAGGTTTAATGGTCCTGTTTCTCAGGCAATTCATAGACTGTGTCATTAAAAAACCCAGCTTAAGGCTCTGTTCCTCCAGACTTCTCCTGGCTTTCTGCTCTCCTCTGCTTTCTGGTTCCTGTGTAAGGAGTATATATTTCGGTCAAGGATAGTGCTGACACAGTGGCACCTACCAGCTGTCCAAATGCTGGCATGGGCAGCTGGGCAAGCCAACCGCCCTCGAGCTGTGCAGCTTCAGCTAGGAGTCTGGCAGAAATGGAGATGCAGAGTAACTAACATTGGCTTAAAGGAGAAAAAGTTCTTCTGAATTGATTCCCTGTTGTTTTTAATCACAAGCAGCATTTGCCTCTGTTTTTGTTTTCTCTTCCCTGTCTCTTTTAAGGCCCACTCTACCCTCACTGCCATCATGGCCTCTACTGAGGACTAGCGTAGTTTACAGTAAAATTTAACCTTTCAATTCATCACTGACAATACAGTGGTTAAAAATCCAAACACGCAACCAGAAAGTCACACAAAAGTTTAAAGCTTTTGAAGTTGTTGGCAGAATACTGCGCTGACAAGATGTGGTGGGTTGACCTCGGCTGGATGCCAGACACCCACTCAGCTGCTCTCTCACTCCCCCTCCTCAGCAGGACAGGGGGAGAAAGTAAGATGGAAAAGCTCATGAGTTGAGATAAAGACAATTTAATATGAAAAACAAAAGCTCTGGGCAGAAGCAAAACAAGAAGAGGAATTTATTCACTACTTTCCATTAGAAGGCAGGTGTCCAGCCACTCCCTGAGAAGCAAGACCTCAGTACATGAAGCAATTGCTTGGGAAGACAAATGTCATAACTATGATGTCTCCTCATTCTCTTCCTTCCCCTCAACTTTTCTTGCTGAGTACAATATCATATGATACAGAATATCCCTTTGGTCAGCTGTCTCTCCCAGCCTTTTGCCCACTCCCAATGTACTGACCTTCTTTTGGGTGAGAGGGTTGGTGAGACAGCCTTGATGCTGTGCAGTCACTGCTCAGTGGTAGCCAAAACACTGGGGTCTCATCAGTACTCTTTTAGCTACAAATACAAAGCTCAGTACCACACAGGCTGGTATGAAGAAAGCTAACTTCATCCCAGCCAGTCCCTGTAAGTAAGAGCTAAAAGAATCCAACTGGCTGTTTTACAAAATAAATTTAAAAAAAAAAAGCAACCCAACAACAACAAGAAAAAAACACCAAAAACAAAACAAACCCAAATCAAAACAAAAAAAAAGAAAAGCCCACCACCCTGCCTGTTCTGTAAACAAGCCTACTACAGACAACCATACTCCTACAACTAATCCAATTTCATAGGGGGTTACTCTTCCAGCAGCAATTAACTCACTTGCAATTTACACAATAAAGTAGAACAATCTCCATAGCTGAGATTTGCACATACTCTGGCATGGACACACGGAAGTTGAAAAAGATATTTTATGAGTCTGTGGAATAATGCTTCTTCTTGTATATAGTACACGCAAAAATATAGGTGGATTGGTTTCCTGTCATTTCTTTATGCAACAGCACTTATCAGCTGATGAGACTTTCATGTGGAAAGGATGTCCAACTGGAGAAATAATATGAAAAGGCTTGAACCCCACAGACTGTCACTGATTCATTTTTCCCTCTAGAAGCATAAGTACCTGCAGAGCTGGATGAGCTGTAAAGATGATCAGAGGCTGTTCAGTGGCCAGACAAGTCTTCAGGAGCACCACGGCTGTTCTATGTGCTCAGATGTGGTTTTGCGCTACGAAGCCACAGATGAGAAAATATCTAGCACCTTTCTCTGGAGAGGGGGGAAAAAATCTTCTCTCAGATGTAGTAAACACTGAGGACTTTTGTCTTAGTATAAAATCAGTACAGACTGGCACTGTTTTCTAAATAGCAAAGCCTAGGCTGAAGCCAGATGGCGTACCAACAACGAGAAAAAAAGGCTAAACAGGGAAAGGGCCTAAAAACTATGGTGAGCAAGGCATGGTTTAACCTCACTTAGCACACTCATGCTGGAAACACGGTAGTCGCAGGTTTCACTGTAGCCACCAGAGAGGCACTTTTGAAAGCTAGGGAGGCCTTATGTTGGCTGATTTCCCTTTTGGTTTTGCCTATCCCTCTCCATCAGCGATGGAGATGGTCTAGCAGGGCGGCAGCACTGCCCATGGATTCTGTCTCACTCTGGCACCTAATTTTAAGGCGTGCTGTGTCAGAGCCAGCCCTCGGAGTGAATTTTTTTCATGCTTAATTTCATCCTGATAACTAACAAACGAAAGCATGAGAGTCTTAAGTAATAGCTACTTTACTTTGAACTTGGCTAATAGTGGGCTCTGCAACGAGCAAAGAAATTACACGTGGATGGTTAGAGAAAAAGCAGCAGCTCAAATTGAGGGCATTGCACCGAGGGCATGCTACATTGCTAGAACATTCACACACTGGAAGCTAATCATTAGAAGTCGTCTTAATAATTTACCATTGGTGGCCCTCAAAAAGCTGAACAAATGTTCATTCACTGCCTGGTAATAGCTGACAAAGTCCTGGATACTGGAACACACCACTCAGTCCTATTTAGTCATATTCTGGAAAGCTATTTATGTCTATTTTTTCTTTTTTTATTATTATCAACACTACCCCATTAAGAAGCATGATAATCATTTACAAACTAAAGAAGTGGTAAATACGTCTGAGTGCAAAATTTATTAGTGAGAGGCTATTGCCTGATGTGACAGAGATTGGTGTAATTCCTAATTTTTCACACAAAGCCTTGCTTCCAATAGGGAATTGTTGAAAATGTTGATAAATCTTTGCTATGATATATTTAAAGGCTGCTGTTGAACATTGCAAAACATAAATCAGAGAAGGTGGCATTTTTAACTAGTAAATAAAAAGTAAATGAAAATATCATCACATGGATTTAGAGGGTGTTTGACAACAAGGATCCATGAGTGATTTTTTTCTACTGGTAAGAGCTCTAAATGGGAAACAACAAATACTGGAAGTCCGTATTGTGACCCTGCATTTCTAAGGCAACACCCTGTCACCAAAACATGAATTATGACCACCTCCAACTGAGAAAAATGACAGAATCTGGCCTGCATCATGAATCAACATCCACTCTGCTCAATTGCAAAAGAATCTGGAGGACAAAGCACAAAGTGGTTTGAAGGGATGTGATCAGATGGACTTATTCAGAGAACTTGGAGTCTGCCCTAAGCAAAGGAGAAATCTTAGACTTATGTGAACAAAGGAAAACAAATAAAATGAAAACAGAGCTAAGCATATACTGGCTGGAAAACACCAAGTTCAAGCTGTAAACGAAAATAATAATAAGATTAAATTTGCCACTATCAGTGAGTAGTGCCCATACTACATTTAGATGTGCAGTGTAAGAATTATCTAATCTAGAAATTCCCCTCCTACCAGTAAAATGCAAATTTAACCACACACATAACCCTCAGAATGCACAGTATGGTTTTTCCACACGTTGCAAACTGAGATTTAACAGCACCAGGTCAAAGTCCCCAGGTGGACCATCTTGAACCTTCCTTTCTTTTCTGTTACCAGTGTTAAATGCTGGAGTAACACCGCTCTGCATCCCCTCTCTGACACAGGTTTACCTAGGGCACAGGACTGTTGAGAGGGGAAGATACAGGATAACATCCTCCTTCCATTGCTCAGTCTGCACATGTGGCCACAGCACGTCTGGTTACCATCAAACAGCAGTCAAAACCTATCAAGCAAGACAGTCATTTTTACTCTTTAAAGCCATGCAGGGCAGCTTTCTCTAGTTTGGACCACATACAACTAAATTTGCCATTTCTTAAAGTTCACTGAGCTCTGCTGGTGCATATCCAAGCTATAGAAGTCATTTCATGAACATCTTTGCCATATGGGCTATTAAAGATGTTTAGAAATTAATTGGAAATATCAAGCTTTTATATCCTAAAGTTTGTTCTCGGGTCTGGTACTTCCTGTGTCAAAGAAGATGTTCCTCGTCAGCAGGAACATCAGAAAGCATTTTCTGGAAGCAGAGCTATCTAGAACAGCTCAGCCTTTTGGTTCTATAGTCCCATAAGCATTGGACTAAGCCTAGGTTTTCTGCCAGGAAACTTCTTATCTGAGACATATATGTATCCTGATACATGTCTTACATTCCAGAGCCTACAGCGCAAAGTAAAATTTGCCCTTACCTATGGAAAATGGTGGTTTCCACACAAATTCCATGTTATTACACTTTTGAAAGGGTCAAGTCCCCACTTTTTCTACTGCCATGCATTGAATTACCCTGCTTTTGTGGTTCATAATCAAATTCTTCATGAGGAGTGGTGAAAAACTGCAAGTGTGGAGTCCATTGGATGGAAAAAACGAATAAATCCCACATTCTTAGTAAGTCAGCCCAAAGTTTTACTGCAGTCCTTTAATAGCAACATAGAAGGGTATAAGGCCATTAAGTCAGTGTAGCTGTTATCTTCAGTTCTATTTTCTTCCTTTTTAAAATAAACACAGATAGGCTTTTTATTAGCACTGAGTTCCTAGCTGGGGGAAAGGATGGGGGAAAGTTAAATTGAGTTTGCTTCATTAGAATGTTGTTTGCATAATTAGTGAGATTATGCAGCTGTTGCTATCTGCAGGTGCTAAGTGCTGGGCAAGACTTTAGTGTCACTGCTATGAAAATTTTAAAAATCAGATTGTTAGTAGCTACACAGTGAACTTTTAAGGATTTTAGGTAAGGTTCCATTTCTGACTATTTTGGGCGTACTTACGGGTTCACATGCTTATAAAACTGAGTATCAAACCAAAATACCTCTAGTACTGTGACGCAGCACACAGTACTCACAGCAGGAGTACTTCCTGATTCATTCCCTCAATCTGCCCCTGTACAATGCATGACCTTTCTCTGTCTCTCCACACCCTTTGTAAAAAATACTTATATACTGTCACCTCAAGAGACTGTGACCTGTCTTGACTTCTTAGCATCCACAAGGCATGGAATAGTCCAGGGGAAGGCTCAGGCGAGGCCATCTATTCACATGAACGTTACACATTGCAATTAGCCTGTGCGCTGAAGGAAACAAGCCTGGCATGATCAGACAGTCTGTCTGTATGCCCATTTTTTCTTAGCAACTTCTGAATACACCGGGCAGTTTCCACTGGACTGGAGCAGTAGTAGTCTCAGCTGCACTTAATAGATATTTCATCAAGACAGGGGGTAGAGAAAAGGAGAGAAATCTATTAATGGTGAAGGAATGGCAGGAAGAGTTCAGTAATTTTTTTGTTGCATTTGGAAGCTTTGCCTTGATTTTCTCAGTCTCCTTCATAGCTACAGCTTTAAAAAAAAATATTGTACATATTCTCACAGAAAGTTGCTTCATGAACCCTGCCATTCATTTTTCCAAGCCTCTCAAAGGCCATTTCTCCCCCATTTGTCCAGTTTAGCTCTGTTTAGAGCCATCTATTAAAACATGCTGTCTCGCTTCCCCTGTGAGATCAGCCTCTGGTCTCCCCCCTCCAACCAGTGTTTATAACTCCCCCCCGGCAACTCCAGGTTGGATGCTGATGACCACTGCCATCTAAAACACACCATTTTTCCTTCCTTCTGCCCTTTGCTGAACACCCCTGAGCTGGAGCCCTTGCCTCTCCCAGGATGGCCCCCTCTAAGGCTGGCTAGAAAAGAAACTCAATCCAAATGTAAAGAAATTACACAGTTTAATGGGTATTTCCATGGAAATGTTTAACTTACAGACAAAACATGAGATTCTCTCTGAAATTTTGTCCAGGAGTACTGCTGTGTTTCATGACAGCGCTGATTCAGGAGCCTCTTGTTTTTGCTTCTGCTATGGGGTGAGCAACCAGCTGAGATGATCCATCCCACACACCAACCCAGTGCCCCACATGAAGAAGTCCTTACACCCTGGCTGCATGATCATTTCTTAGAACCTGCCTTTTGACAACAAAAATCAGCATTTTGCTGTGAGGAGATTACATTTTTCATGAAATGGTATAATTTAGCAAAGCAGAAGCTTTCCATCAATAACACCTTAAATACTTTTTTTTTTTTTTTTTTTTTTACACNTTTTTTTTTTTTTTTTTTTTTTTTCTTTACACCAATTTCCTAGTCCCAAAACCTTTCCCTTGGGTCATTTTGAGGGAAAGACATGAGGATGCACAGGAGCCACAGGTGTAAGCTGACAAACTGCTTCCAGCCTAACCCGCTAACAGAACCTGCAACACTTCAGAACAGCTAAACCCACCACCACTAGCTTTAATCTGATAAGTATCCAGAAAGAGTTTTTCTAAGATGTAGCAGTATGTCCTGGTTTGAGGTATATACTGTATACTTCCTTTTTCCCTTTTTCCTACATTTCCTTTTTATTATATTATTATTATTTATATTTTCATTAAAGTAGTTTAGTTTTTTTCTAAACTCTTGAAACTCTTTAATTCCTTCCTCTCCTCTCTTTTACCCAAAGTGGGGAGGGGGGGACATCTGTCAATCAGGTTTTGGTAAATTTGGCTGAAACCACGACACAGTGGCATCATTTCACAGTATGTTGATTACATTCCAGATGAGATTACTTCATCCAGGTGCCTAAACTTGAGTTAGGGTAGGGTTAGTGCCAATGCCAGCCTAGAGATGCCTTCAGTTGCCACTCCAAGGGGATCCAGGTCTCCTACTGGTCCCTTGCCACACCTGCCAGTGAAGGTATCTCAGAAACCTGTATTGAGGGGCCAGAATGAAGCCTTTGGACTCCACTGAGCATAAGAGGGCTTGGACACAGCCAGCTAACCACACACACACATCTAACTACAAATTGCTAAACTTTGGAGCTGAAGCCCATACTATGTCTTTAATCCAATGTTATTTAGACCCGATTTGATGACATTGTTAATCTCCATGTATGTGCTGCTCTCTGCTCTCTCCTGAGTGACACTAGGGTCACAGCACCCAGTAGTAAATCACAGTCCAGTCTCTTCCCAGCAGTGCTGGAGGAGCCCACACTGCACCAGCATGGTGTGCAGACCCTGAGCTTCCCCTCTCTTCTTACTCCTGGTCTGCACCATGCCTAATTTACAACCCCAACACTGATAAATTCCTCTCCCAAATGAAGTGCTCTCCAGGAACTGGTCTATTCTAGTCACAGCAAAACCCAAGGAACAGAATATGTCCTCTCTAACTCTGCCAGAGAAGCATTTTGCATTTGATGAGGGGCAATTTATAGTGGCTCTTGGCTGAGCTGAGAGCTGGCAATCTGATTTCAGGCAGGGAAAGACTCGGGCAATGAGGGAGTGCCTCAGCACTCCAGAGCCTTAGGAAAATACCCAGCTACTTTCCAAGAAGAAGACCTTTGAAGTGCCTCACCCAGTCTGCTGATGGGCACACTGACTTGGGGGCTCTTTGCTGCCACACGCATCTGGCATTGGTGGTGGTCCCGCTATTCAGAGAGGCATGTGCAGGTGGAGAGTGACCCTGGACCCTGAGACCTCCTGGGGCATTACCATGCACCTCCTGCCACTACCTTGCAGAGACTGAGCCCCAGTCTCCTGCTCCACTTTGGCTCCTTCCCCTTTGGCAGTATCTCACAAGCATCTCCTCCCCGGCCCCAAAATGATCTGCCTCAAATATTTTCTCTAACAATCTTGTCCTACTCCCACCAAAGTTAATGGGAGCACCCTATGAGTTAGAGAGAAGATCAGAGCCCGTTTCAGGAACCCAGCCCCACAAGTGAACATGGGCTTTATAGGGTTTGAGCACACAATGACTCTTTTGCTTAAACCAATTATTTTATATTGAGGCTTCATGATCAACAGTTAAAAACTCATCTTCCACGCACAGTCACCTTCAATGATGTTTCATAATGTCGGAAATCGAGTTTACTGTTAGGACATGCTGACAAGGTGAAGCACAGTTTGAAGAAGAGACTGCGGTGGCTCCATAAGGAGACCTCTTGGGCTAAGAGGGAATCACAGGTAAGGTTCCACAAGGAAAACTGGTTTGGGGCAATCTCGGGGAACATCTTAGCAATGGCTGTCAGTCTGAATACAGACACTTATTTTCAGACAGCAGTGACAGCTTTAGGCTTTCCCACCATTAGCTCAGAATCACAGAATTACAGAATCACCTAGGTTGGAAGGGACCTTTTAAGATCATCTAGCCCAGCCAATGGGGAAAAAAAAATAATCCAACAACCATAAACAACACACCACACCACCCAACACTAAGACATATCCTTGAGCACCAAGTCAACTTCTCTCTTGAATACCTCCAGGGATGGTGCCTCTACCACCTCCCTGGGCAGCCCATTCCAATACCTGATAACCCTTTCAGTAAAGAAGTATTTCCTAATATCTAACATGAGCTTCCCCTGGTTCAACTTGAAGCCATTACCCTATCATCTGTAACTTGGGAGAAGATGCCAGCTCCTTAGGGGAATGAAAAAAAGCCTGGTAAAATTAATGTACAGGTGAACCTCACCCAGCACAGGAGCCCACTTCTGCTCACCTCTCTTCATGAGGAGGAACATGAAATGCCCAAGTCCTGTGTGGGGCTGCCAGGAAGGCCAGAGATGAGAAGCCAGCCCAACAAGCAGAGACCCAGAGAGCCTGAGTTGTTTATCCTGCAGAAGAGAGGCAGAGGGGGATGCGGTTGCTTTCCTGGAAATGCCTGCCAGAGGGCAGAGGAGCTCCTCACCCCAAAAGACAATGCTGGCACAAGGCTAAATGCCTATGAACAACTGAGTCTGGAAATTCAGTCAGATCAGGAGGGGGGATTCAGCAGCGGATTTCCCACAGGACACCAGGGGAAATGGTCTAAACTTCTCAGTCAGAGCCTGCCATGGTTACGAAAGCACAAGTGTGTCAGTGGGGTGAGGTTAGGCTGGCAGGAAAAGCCAGGATTTTGGAATGAAAAAAAAACGAGCAAGTTTTCAGGTGGAGAGGCCCTTCTTCAGGACATTTTGCAACATCAGGAGTGCTCTGCAGGCTGGAGGGGCTGACATAATCAGGGTGGTGCACCGCTTTGCCCTTTTCTGGTCTGTGCTGTGTTTCCCCTGCCAGTGTCACTGATATGCCAGCAGTAAGATGGTTACTTTTATCTTCATGCATGCTTTCTCACCTGTTTTAAAATGCAAAATCACCAAGGATGAAATTTGCAGCTATACAATTGTGGACATTTCTGATGCCCCACGTTGAATACAGTTATCCCGTTTACATCCCTGTCACTAGGCCAGTGAGATCCCCAGATACCCATCCTCTTCTGCGTGCAGTGCAGCATTTCTGCTAGCTTGTCACTCTGGTGTCTGAGCTTCTTTATTGTAGTATCTGCATATCTCTGCAGTGATACTTCAGTTGCGTGCCAGGGACAGCTCTGCCATACCGCATGGAAAACAAAGCCCTCCTATAGCCTTTCTCCTGACTGAAGAATACCCCTGAAAACCTCTAAAAGAGAAAAAGGATGTAACTTGCTTCTAGTAGAAATTGCCTAGTTTCAAATTGCTTATGGTTAATTTATGTACTGAGGGAAAAAAATGTACAGCTCCCCTGATATTTAATATGATTTTTGTATCTATATAATATCATAGGACCTATATATTGACTAAATAAAATGTGGGCAGGACTGGTCATGATTTAATCCCACAAAATTATGTCATGATTAAATCACTAAATTATTACTCATGATTAAATCCTACTAAACCCTGCAGTGCAGGAACATCAGTGAGCCAAGCTAAAGCTTGCTTCTTCCCACCCTCATAGGTGCCCATGCACCTCATCAACCACCCTAAAGTTGTGTGCCGGGTTCAGCAGTGTGGGGCCCAGGGGCTGCTGCTGGCACTGCTCCTACAGTAATGCTCTCCTCCAGCTTTACAGCAAATTTCTGTCCCCTGCCACCTTTATGAAAATAAACCACTCTCCCTCTTATTCCCAAGTGGAAAGGTTCTTCTGAGGCAGCGTATTTCATTTTTAAGTAATAGCCTGCAGTGGCTTTTTCCAAGGGCTCTTTACTACTGCCTGGGAGTGGTTTTATTTGGTGGGTGAACAGTGACATCTGCTGGGAAAGTCCCTGGGAGGCGACTGGGCCCAGCACCCCTATACTCCCTGATTCCCTACATCCCCACATCCCTCCCTCCCTTTGTCTCCCCTGCCAGTGGGACAGACAGAGCTCTTCCACCACCTCCAGGGCTCATGAGCAACACGCCATTCATTCCAGACAGGCACAATTAAGCCTATACAATAATTATCTGTCTGACTGTATCAATGAGCAGTTGATAAAATTCATGACGTTTGTATCTTTTTTTTTTTAATTGCTTTTTAAAATACTAAAGGTTGCATGTGTGTGAGGGGCCAGGGATGGTGGCACAGTAGCTGAGCGATCAGAGAGTCTGCTCTTGTGTCCTGCTGAGCACTTCAGTCCTTCATCTCTCTCCCACCCAGCACTGCTGTTTTCCTTGCTGCCTCCCCTTTTATTATATCAGATTTATGATAGGGCTTCTTTAAAAGTTAAACGCCAGAATTGCCAGCAGGAACTGATGGTGAGGGCTGTGTTACTCCAGGCACTGGGATGTCCCTTCAGATGGGGTGCAGCGCATGTCTGATGTCCCATATAAACAGTATGAAAGCACACTCTCTTTAAAGTTTTCCCTCCCCAAAAGAAAGGGCTTTGTGTTAGGAAAAATACAATCTGCTACTTCAAGAAAAGCACCAGGCCTGAGATATGGCAAGCGGTGCACTTTCTTGGTTTCTTTGGGGCATTAGCAATACACCTCTCCAAAATATTATTATGGCATTAAAATGTGTAAATGCAGAATCCAGACACCATATAGGACCTCTATTATGGTGAGCAGCAGCCCTCTGACTGTATGTCAGTGGTTAGGTGATTTTGCAAAACTCTGTTCCCCATTTCCCCATTTTATTTTTGAAGTGCCCAAGGAGAGAGGCCGGTGGGTGCAAGCCCAGCACTAGGCACCAAAGATATGCCTTGTATGTATCATTTAACTATTCTGACACAGCTTTCTCATGTTATTGATAACACAAGAGCTATTGTAATTTAAGAGTACCAGCTCATGCTGATCATTATGTAACTTTAAAAAAGAACACCACTTATGGCTTGAACCTAAGCATCTCCTGCTGAGGTGAAACTGAGCTGCTCACCATACAGGGCTGTTCCCCAAACTGAGCTGTTCTTTCTGGCACAGAATATGCTGGTGCAAGAAGTGCTCACCTTCAGCTGGAGGAAGAGGAAAGCATAGAATCACAGAACGGTTTAGGTTGGAAGGGACCTTAAAATTCGTGGCATTCCAACCCCCCTGCCATGGGCAGGGACACTTCCTGCTAGACCAGGTTGCTCAAAGCGCCATCCAGCCTGGCCTTGAACACTTCCAGTGATGGGGCATCCGCAGCTTCTCTGGGCAACCTGTTTCAGTGTCTCACCACCCTCAGAGTGAAAAATTTCTTCCTAATATAACATAAATCTACCCTATTTCAGCTTGAAGCTGTTATCCTTTTCCTATCACTACACACACTTGTAAAAAGTTGCTCTCCAGCTCCATTGTAGGCCCCCTTCAGATGCTGGAAAGCCACTGTAAGGTTTCCCCAGAGCCTTCTCTTCTCCAGTCTGAACCAGTCCAACTTCCTTAGCCTGGGCTCATAGGAAAGGTTCTTCAGCCCTTTGATCATCTTCATGGCCTTCCTCTGGACTCACTCCAACAGGTCCACAGCCTTCTTGTGCTGAGGACTCAAAATAAGGTGCACATGAACATGTTTCACTGCAGGAACACGTGATCCCAGCAGATAAACCCAAATTTGCCCTCAGCTCAAGTGGTCTCACACCCACCACAGAGCTGACATCATCCAGCCCTCCCTCTCCAGATACCCCTGCACTCCTGACCTCCCTCCCCAAGGTGCCGCTCCCCTCCCACCCTTCACCACAACCCCAGCAGGGATTTTCAATCTGGAGCACCCATGCCTCTGTCTCACCTCCCTTAGAGCCCTGCTAACATCACCCTGTTAAAATATTTCCAGGCATCGTGTTTCTTTCCTTCTTCTGTATGTGTCTGCTGCCCAAAGAAACACAGTCCAAAATAAATATGCTGTTCAGAGAGAAGAGAAGGCCTTACCAAGTGCATAACTCAGCAAGTAATTTATATACTTCCCTCTGCAAAATCAAATAATGCCTTACAAAACCCAGGGCGTGAAGCTGGAGCCATTCACCAGGCCATAAATCACATGAGCAGAGAGGAAGCAATGGCAGATTGTGTGCATGTGCCACATGGGCAATTGCCACCCTGCAGCTCCCTCCCACAGCTGAGCACGCTGGCACTCGGCACACCCAGCCGAAGATGGATGGCATTCCCTGGCCCCCAAGGGCTGAAGCGAGTGGCAGATGCTCCCTGACACTGAGGAGGAAGCACAGGACCATCCCCCATGGGATTCCCAGTGGAGCTCTTGGGCAGCATGCTGCTGCCAGCCCTGGAGGAATACCCAGGAGGTGCGTATTTTCTTTCCCAGCAGGTGCATATTTTCACCAGAGGTATATACAGGTAATGTATCCAGAATGATGCTCAATCCCCGTGCTGTCATCCACCTCTTTCCTATGCTGGTTGGGTTTGTTGCATAGGGTGTTGCTCGTGAGGCTCTGGTCTTGTGGAGGATATAGGCAAAGTACAAGCTTTAGATAAGATTTTTCTGGAGAAAGTAGCTGTGAATGACTTCTCCAACTGTAGCCCTCGAGCCTTGTTGGCTTAAAGACATGATCACATAAGACAACTTGCTTGCTCCATTTATCAAAACCCAAGCCAAAAAAAGACCTGGACATGTCTCAAGAAAATTAGAAAACATCCTCATCACAGCTACTGAGAAAGGTCTGCAACAAGGTAAACACTGCAAGGTGGGGTGAAATGTTCAAAGCTGAGAAGAAGCAGATGGGAAGCAATTGAGGGACCTCAAGAGAAGAGAGATGAAGGGGAAAGGAAGATGTTGGAAGCACTGGGGAAGAGAGAGACTGTGAATGAAAGAAATCCTGAAATATGTGCCTGTCTAAAATCTCATTTTTTATTTTCTTCACTTGGCAGGGGGGGTTTCACCTGCAGTTACACATGAAACTATAATTTTTAATAGTTTAGTGCGGGAAGTAAACCCAGCTGGCTTTCTGTTTGTGATTTGGAGAAGGAAACCAAAGATTCCTAAAGAATTCAAAGTAAAACCTTGCAAAAGATTCTTTGGGGAGAGAAGAAAGAAAACAAAAAAAGAAAAAAAAAAAAAAAACACCTTCATTTTCATATTACTCTGTGACTCTTCCCACATAGCTGAGCACTTTCATATGAATCACCAGTTTACACTGAAGGGTAAACACCCAGCTCACAGCACTGAGAGGGAAAGGTGGGATAGCCAGAGCCACAGCCTTGCTTATTTTAGACCACAGAGCTGGAGCTACCACAGGGGGTGTCAGGAAGCCCTTTCCCTCTCATGCACTGATATAGAGGAAAGTCTGATGTGAATCCTCATCAGACTGAATGAAGCAGTCAAGAAAGCACCTGTAAATAAAATTTTTTGCACAGGCATGACTAACTTCCCTTTCTGCAAAGTAATCACCATGCATATGTGGGGCAAATTCTGCGGTTTACAGCAAGGGAAACACTTGCTAAACAGCCCTGCATTGAGAACGAGGATGAGTAACTGAGCCTCAAAGAACTGTGTATGGATGTATGTGTTTGGGTGTGCATTCAAATTTAGCATACTGGCAATAGCACTACTGCCAAGCAGTCAAAATCTTGAAGTTAGCACCAAAAAAATGAGGTTTAAGAAGCAGTCCAGGGAGACTTTCTGTTCTTTGTGCCATTACCATATATAACTTATTTGTGTTTTCAAGCTTTTACCACCAGCTAGGCAGGGTGGACTCTCTTTCTTACACTGAAAGGAGAGATATCCCAGTGCCCTCTTTGATTCTAGGAGCTTTATAAAGCCTGAGCACTGGTGACCAGAGAGTAAGAAACAGCAGTCTTTATTCCCTCTAATAGCAGGACTAACTTCACCAAAGGACCAGAGAGAAACAGAAGCAATAAATATCCTCCTCTGATCTCAGACAAGAAGGAAACCCAAAGCAACATCACAAGGGAAGTGAAGTGGAAGGGTAAAATGCTGTAATTCTGAAACATGATGTGAAATAGGGATTAAATGTTTCTCCACACCTCTGTCATAATTAGCAGCTCCTGAAGAGAAACCCCTGGCCAGCTGCTCCAAGCTGGGTTGTGAAAGGAGTGAGCACAAAGGATTTACATGAGGCAGCCATGCTCTTTGCAGACTCCCAATTACATCTGACTTTCAATACAGCTTGATCACGTTCTATTTTATGCGCTGCTTTGACATATTTGAAGTCCAGAAAAGAAGAATAGAAGTACATATGCTGGGATTGTAACAGGCTCACTCTCTACACTAAATTTCAGAACTACTCTACTGCTGCTAAGTTGTCAGGAGCCTGCCTGGTTGAAGTGAAAGCTCAAAGCTTTTTTTTAAATTCATGAGCACTGGTTGTACTCACACCAAGTCTCCTTATCCATAGTTCACCATACTAAGAATAACTTGTCCCTTGAGTATTGTCCCTAATAGTAACATGACATGAGTCCTGCCTGTGACACCTTCATTGCTCCCAAGGGGTTGCATTCTCCCAGATTGCCATGATAAATAATTCAAAACAAGCCTTGAAAGTACCGAACGAAAAGCTTCCCAGCACACCCAGCTAGCACAGACACAGACACAGGTCAGGCATGATGGTTCTGCAGTCTTCACAGCTGTGAGCACCTCAGCGTTGCTTCGCTGCCCTCTCTCGACACTACTGAGGGCCCTCTGAAATGCAGGGTTTCTATCCTTCCTGCAAGCAGGGGTTAGATAATGAGCTGCAGTCTTACAGTGACTTACTCTCACTGCAACGACTGCTCTTAGAAATGTTAACTCTGTCTGAGTGGACTGGATAAAGGGAAAGGAGGTAGGTAATGGCAACACATGGAATCAAGCCTGGCTCTTGCACTAACAAGTTCATTTTCTCCCTATCCTCTCTTCTGCAGTCTCCTTTTATAAGGGAATGGCCCAGCTGAGCTGGCTTGCTTCTCTTCAAAGTGAAAATTCACTTCAAAGTGAAGTTCTTCTGTTGTTGACTTCCAAGATGCCTTTTTCCCCCCTTAAATTGTGGGGCCAATGCAATCAGAACATAACAAAGGAACAGCAAACATTCCCTTTTTCTTCTTCACCTAACTTCAGAAGAAACAGCAGATGCAAGGAGCTGTGCTGGTATCAGCACCTAAGACCCTATAACCTTGTGGGAAGGGAAGGGAAGGGAAGGGAAGGGAAAGGAAGGGAAGGGAAGACTTAATTAAGTGGCATTCCTTTCGAGTTTGGCCATTATGGGAAAGTCTCATTGATCTTGCTGTCACTATCAAACACCCGCTTTATGTCTTCAAACTCTCACCAGTCAACAGGCAGGGTAGATGTTTTCTTAATATGAAATAACAGATACTCAGGCATTTGCTTTGATTTTAGCAACTTTGAAAAAGGCCAAATATTTTTTTAAAAAACAACAAAGAGTAGGTGGGCTCCAGTTTTCCTGAGGCCATGAGGATGACATGATTTCACCAAAGGAAGAGAAAGAAGCGGAAGCATTAAGCAGTCCCTTCTGATCATGTTTCTGTACTTTGTTTCTGCAGCCTTCAAGCAGTTCGACTGGTGGATTCATTTTCCAGCACTCATGAACAGATGGTACTTAGGTGGGAAAACATTCCTGGTGTAACAGCCTATATGCTTTTCAACAGCTTTCATAATACAGAGTGACACAGAGCTGCTACCAAGCTAAAGGCAAAAGCATATGTGTAAGTGTAAGTTGTGGCTATCTGTAGGTAATGAAACAACATGAGTGATATCCTTTCTCTTCCTCCACTCCCACTCAGGTGTCCAAGCACAGCTATGTACATGTCTGGATGTTCTCATGGCTTTCCAACTCTGAAGGCATCTCCAGAATCATATGTAGGTATGATTAGTACATATCCTTAATGCACTTGGGACAGGAGTGAGAAACAACTGTCAAGTATTCTTAAAAAGCAAGGCTATATTTTAAAAGTGTTTTCACACTCAAGTAGTGAAATATGAACTCACAATAACTAGAAATATATATGATGTGAGCTTGCCTTTTATTAGTGACAAGTGATCACTTCTACAACAAAAAAGAAAAAAATCAAAGTGCAGGAAGATTATGTTATGATGTAGTCGATGTGATAGAGATGAAGTTGTCAGTCTATTAATTACATCATGCTTCTGGTAGATGAGGCAACTACTTCATTTTCAGTAAAGCAATTCCTGTGCCTTTGACTGCAGCTATTTCTCAGATAAGTGCTTTTTAAAATTGTTAACCATTCACTGACAGCAGAAAGATAATTTGTATTTCAGTAACAATCTCTCGTCAGAAAAGCAGTGAAAAGGAATTGAATTGGCCAGTGCAATGCCATAAAATAAATGCATAATAAAACTTTTTTTTTTTTTTTTAATGGAACAATTTGCAACAAATTAGGGTAAGTTTTCCTCCAGGAAATCCCATGAAGTTCAGAGTGTAAGATGGTACACTTGTATAACATCATCTGTCAGTCCAAGAGTGGAAAGAGATTCCTATAGATCTTACCTTCTGTGATGGGAATAAAGATCAACTTCGAGTAGTATATAACCAAAATACACCACCTCTCTTTCCCTTTTTCATGTGGAGTCCAGTAACAGGAGTTAGCTTCATAAGTTTATTCCTGTTTGGATATATAACTCACTGCAAGCTCCAAGACAGGTTAGCAGTTTTGCAACTAGTATGTCTCTTTTGATGACTGGATGGATGGTTTTACTGTGTTTTTCAAGAAATATTAGTTTTATGAATCACAAAAGAAAATACTGGCTCTTTAAAAATCTAAAAACCCTTTTTAAGATCTTTTAAGAATATATTGGCACTTCAACACTTAGAGCTTGGTCTTTTCTTGAAGATCTATTTTTAACAGCAGGCTCCATGTCAAGCAGCAAATGACACAAGGTTTTCCTGTCTGGTCAAAATACTAAAACTTCTTAGCTAACAAATTCAACACGCTTTTACAAATTTTTATCTTTTATTAGACAACCCTGAAGAAAAAGCTTATCACTAAATAAACAAATAGTACTAGGAAATTCAGCAATGTTATCATTCATAATTTGTTCTAGAGTTATGCTTCTATGAGCTCCAGTTCTTCAAATGTGAGAATGAGGCTGAGCTTGAAATAGTTCATGGTTTTAGCTCCAATGAAAGTATGAGGCTGAGGAGCGTGACCAATAAACATACACATTGCCAGCTCCATCCTTGCTAAAATGATGCATTAGCACAGGCATGAAACAGAGAGTGTATAGGTGATCACAACAGCAAGGAAACAGCAACTGTTCTACTCAGGCTTTGTTATTCTATGTTATAATGATATCAGAGTGGCAGCAACATCTCAGGAATCAGTGCAGACTTTTAAGGCCTGAATTCCTTTCTCCACTTTAAGATCGAGTCATTCAGCAAATCTAGTCATTCAGCATGGTACCAACTGGTAAGTGCTGGTATGTACAACACTTGAACTATCTTTGCCCTCAATTAAAAAAAGATGAACAAGGGTATTGCACTTAAGATTCGTAAAGGTGTTAATGGAAAGGCTTACCCCCTCTCTTGACTTCCTGTAGTAGTAGATCATTTAATTAAGCTTAAGGGTAGCTATTTCAGATTTAGTTTTGCAAGGTCCTAGAACAGTTCTTGTTCAAGATGCATGTAACATGCTCTGAAAATTGCTTCATTTTAATCAAAGGGAGAAATTACACCAGGACTGTAAAACTAGTCATCCTGAAAAAAAGAAAAAAATACCCCTGAAGCTTTGATTTCATTGATCCATTTGGTTTTGTTGTTATATTCTCAAACTCTGTTTCTCATCCCTTAAAGTAAAAGAAATAATTTCTTAATTCTGTCAAATTATTTGAAAACATGTATATTCTTTTAGAAAAAAGGAATTTTCACTTATTTCTTGCACACTGAATTGAGCTAATTGGAATGATAAAATGGTTGCATCATACTGCTGGGGTGCTTCTGTACCATTTTGGACATCTCACAAGAAAAGACAATACTCAGCTACGCCATGCTCATCAGTCTCTGGGAGGAAACCAAGAAGTACATGCTTGCTGCTTGCCCTGTCTACTGATATTCACAGCCCTGTGACTCCTGAGGAGCCTCTGAAAGGCAGGTTAGGTCAGTCATCAGTCTTTGAGGAAGTTTCCAGCACACTTGGGAGAAATTCTGGGGACAGACGGCACTGTGCTGCGTCCCTGAGCAGCAGCCCTGAAGGCCCTAATGACATAAGAAGTTGCAGGGCTGGTGCTTCATGACTGGTAGATTAAACCCTGAGGGTGCCTCTGCTCTCAAATAACTCAGTTCTCCAGCTCAGCCCTGGCCTCTCATGATCTTCCACACTGGATAAATGTTTGCTCCTGGCTTCGGGCAACAGCTGGCTCCGGGAGCTTGGGAGTTTGGAAGTGGTCACACCAGCTTTGCATTTGTCTACCCACTGCCACCCTCCAGCATGACCACAGCCCATTCTTGACTTTCATGCAATCCTGCAGGCTTTGATGTCACAGCCCTGGGCATGAAGCTTGCATCCTCAATTTCCTGCCATTAAAGCATTGCTGCAGTAGGTCAGAGAACAGCAGAGCAGAGCCTTTGGGCCGTTTTGGAGATTGGAAGCTCAAAAAAGTCACATATCGTCATCATCATTATCACAATAGCAGTAAGAGCAGCAACAACAGTCACAGATCCAGAGGGAAGCACATGATGCCCAGCTGTACCATCAGGCTACCTCCAGCCTGTCCTAGAGACAGCCAGCCCTGAGCCATCTGAACACAACTGCTTTGCACAGCCTGATCTGCCATGGGGACAGCCTGCCCTGCATCACTCAGTGGTCACCTACTAGTTTGTCTGCACTAGCGAAAAAGGACAGGCTGGGGGTCTTTGATAATGAGGCCAAACAGCAGATCCCAGCTCTACCCTGCATGGCAATTTCCTCTCCTCCCAAAATCAGGGTTGCCGTATCCAGATTGCTTAGCAGAAAGTGTCCTTGGCAATATGCTGCTCTCCTCACAGCACCCGGTGTCTGCAGCTCGTAGTCGGTACTGGCCCAAACCATGCCAGCAAGTGGGCTAACCCAGCCAAGCAGTGTAGGAAACCACAGGGCAGTGCTCAAACCTATGCTCCAACCCTTAAGAGCATGCATGTAGCTCAGATACCCAGCTAATGGGCACCTCCTGCAGTACACCCTTGCCAGATCTGTGCTGGGGAGCCTCAGACCCATTGTCTCATCTTATGGGAGTAAAAAACTCACAAGATATCAGAAAAGCAAAGCTGCCTCAGGACCACTGACCAGAAGCTTGAGATTATGAGCTGTTGGGAAACCAGGCAGACCTTCACTGGCATTAGGCTTTCCAACAGCTTAACGGTCCAGGAATTGCAGGCATTTGGCATGGCTAAAATATACATCCAAACTAGCCAGGCATTGCCTATACCTCTCCATAGAGATGTATGCTGCACTGAAGGGAGTGATTCAGAGGGGAAAGCAATAGGAAACAAAATAACTTGACAGCATTGTAGGAAGAAAAATAAATTGACCTTGAAGGTCCAGAGAGGTAAGGGAAGCAGTGAAGAAAGTTCTCCAGATATCTTGAATCAACAACCATATATCATTGGAACAAAGTGCTGTGGTGCTGCTCTTGATGTAAAATCTGGCAGCCTGTTGCCATACCAACACAGTGCAGGAGACTCAGAAGGAACAGCTTGAGCCATAAGCACAGAAGAAAGAAATCAGCTTTTTTTGCTTTTTTTTGCTTTTTTTTTTTTTTAATTATTTTTCCAAGTGAATGTGCTGCTTGCGAAAAGTACCACAAATGACAGCTCCAGAAGCTGTAGGGCTTTACATCTCTTTTCCAGTACCTGGCATTAGCAACAGTGGGACATGTGTCACCCAACCCACCCCACACTCATGAATGATCAAACCTTTGAACTAGAGCCCCTATAACAACGTCTTAAACGTAACAGCAGTGATGCTGAAGAGAACAGCAGCTAAATGTCAAAGAAAAAGGTGTGAGAGCAAAGACAATCCCTGTGGGTCTTTTGAGCTGCCCATGTGGAATAACACACAGGAATAATGGAGCTGAACCCAAATTTTCCAAGACTTGTCATCTGCATCCCAAGCCACTCAAAGGGCAAACTGCTGTTACTCATATTACCCAAGAAATTTTATTCATGTTATTCTGAAGGAATCTTCAAAAAAACAAGACAGGAATTAGGTCTCCATGCCTACTTAGGTCTTAGTCTTTTTTTCACTCCATTAGCTGTTTCTGATGTCTTAGATATGAGCCAGTGATAACTGATTTTTTGTGATGTAGACGACAATCCCTACTGTAATCAGGTAACTGGAATGAAAAAGAAGTAAGGAAGTATTTTTAAAGAAAAACATAATAGCTTTTAAAATAAATAATCTGACAACCATGAAGTAGAAGTGATCTTAGTCCACCTGCTGTACTGCTATCAACCCCAGGTGTTTAGTTATTTCCCATATCATTCCTTCATGGGAAAGTTGTTGTAAAATGGGACACCAGCAGCCGTTGCATACTACCAGAATATAAAAAACATTCTCTTAACATCAGTCATTTCACTCTACTAGTCACTGCTGAGTAGTGATCAAACCAGCTAGTATCGTTTGATTTTTCCCCCCTTGGCCACAGCCAGAGAGCCTCACAGAGACCCTGCCTCCATGCTTTGCTATGGCTGGGAGACCTTGCCTGTGGATGATTGTCGGAGTTCGGCGAGGGAAGACAAGCAGCCAACTCAATTTGAGTGATAAAGCAAGCTTCAACTTTATTGGAATAGCTCAGTCCTTTTATACAATCTCTAGTAATTATGCCTACTAGTCATACAGTGATTGGTTACTGCACTACAGGTTACATTTGCATAGTCTTCTTACTTGCAGCTTCAGGGCTAGGGTTCTTCCTCCTTCTTGGCAGGCAAGCTTCTTATCTTGTCTACAAGTCCAGCAAGGTCGCTGCGACCTTGCATCTATTTTTCCCTTTTCACTGTGACTTGCACTTCTGACAGTACTTTTCCACTCAGGCCTAAACGGAGGATTGCTTGTACAGTGCTTCGATGGAGCCATGGCCCTGCTCCTGCAACCATTCCTCAACAGATGATGAATGAAAATAAACCCTGAGATGCGCCCATGAGATACTGTCGGTTCAAAGAACATTTTATAAGAAACATGCTTCACTGGAAAATGTCTGGCCAGCGCATGGACCATTGCCACCTGTTGTCAAGTCATCCTAAACTCCTCTAGTAGTATGTCAATCTTAAAATCCCAAATGTACTATGTTTTCATTTTCCCACTCTTCAATGTTATGTATGAGATCAGTCAACAATACACAGAGACATTATTTTTCAAATAGTGTTGTGTATACTCATCCCATTGTAATCCCATTATAAGTGACATCTAATCATTGTTCCGCAAACAGGTAAGCATAAGAAGGAACAGGGACTTAATAGGCCCAGGATCCCATGACTTTTAAAATTTCTAAAGTCTGAGTTACGTTACCTCATGGCTTTCCAAAGGAGGAAAACTGGAACTTCCTTGAGAATGCTCTTTAAGCATTTAACATCAGCTTAACATAGCACTTCAGCCAGAGAGTGAGAATAGCTGTTGTTTAAATAGTGATTAAAGGTTTTGTCTGGTCTCAAGAATTAACTCCAGAAGTAACCACCAAAGCCTAACTCTTCTGTTGAAAGGCAATGTGTTTTGCCCTCCAGACCCATGCAGCTCCTGGTTAAGGTGGAGTAGAGCATTCGCAATTTCTAAGATGGCCTCAGGGGGCAACTGGCTGTTGAGACAAGTTTTGTGCTGGGGGAAAGCTCTTTTACAATGGAGGAAACAGCTGCTCCAACAAAAGGTGGTTATTTCATCATAGCACTTTAATGGAGCCACTTTATTTTTAATAAACAAAGTATTTGCACCTAATTACACATTAGAATATCAACTACCTGTGCAGTGCAAAAATATTACTCTCAATTGCTTAATTAAAATACAGCTCAGTTGGCATGTATGCGGTTTGTCTGCTCTCCAGTGAGGGACCTACTTCCTGAAAACTAAGATAAATATGCACAGGAGACAGGAACAAATTTCCCCAGGTCTTACACAGAAAAAACATGAAGCTGTGTTTTCATCAGCTGACATACGTCCATAAATATAATGGCATCTCTCCAACACTAGGTAAAGTCTTTAAGACCTTTCTGTCAAATTGAATCGTAGAATCATTCATGTTGAAAAGACCCTTGGGATCATTGGGTCCAAGCATCAATGCCACTCTACAAAGTTCCCCCTACACCACATCCCCCAATACCACATCTAAAAAACTCTTAAACGCATTCAGGGATGGTGACTCAATCACCTAGCTGGGCAGCCTATTCCAGTGCCTGACCACTCTTTCTGGGAATAATTTTTTCCTAATGTCCAGTCTAAACCTACCCTGTTGCAGTTTGAAGCCATCTCCTCTTGTTTTATCACTAATTACCTGTGAGAAGAGGCCAGCACCAACCTCTCTACAGTGTCCTTTCAAGTAGTTGTGGAGAGTGATGAGGACTCCCCTCAGCCTCCTCTTCCTCAAACTAAACAGTCCCAGCTCCTTCAATCACTTCTTATAAGATTTATTCTTCAGGCCCTTCACCTGCTTTGTTGTCCTCCTCTGCACTCACTCCCAACACCTCGATATCTCTTTTGTGTTGAGGAGCCCAAGACTGTACACAATAGTCCAGATGTGGCCTCACCAACTCTAAGTTCAGGGGGACAATCACTTCCCTAAGCTCCCTAAGATGCACATTGAGTCACTTACCCTCTCCTTGTCAGTAAACACATGCTTAAACCAGAGATACTTAAAAAAGCACCACTTATCTGTACGAAGCAGATAATCTTTAAGCTATGACAAAAAGCACCATTATGTTCACCCATTACTGATGTTTCCATTTACCAACACAGGAAGACTGGAGACACTCAGGTTCAGTGAGCAGCTAGGGCTTACCTAGAGCTATAGTAGCCAGTGATGTGGGCTTCAGAGGTGAGGAACACATGAACCATCACACACGAACCATAGCCCAGTGCCCAAGATAGCAGCCCAGTGCAGGCTCCACAGGGACTTGTTGGGCTCAGGGACTTGGCTATGAAAACTGGCAGTCACTGCTCTGCTGGAGGACATGGACCCATAGGTCAGAAGAACTTAAGTCTAAGGGGGGTGTTTTTGTTTTAAAAATTATAATTTATTTACCTTGCTAAAAAAGCACAACTGTTCCAAGAAATTATTATCTGAAGTCAAGTTTTCAGCAGACACTTTTTTTCCTCCTAGGCAGCTTAAATTCTTCTCTTTCTTTTGACACCATGGCAAGGGACAATGTGTGTTATGTTGCTTTGGATCTACATGCAGCCAAAAGGCATGTGGAGTTTTACTGGCCACCTGCCACCTACAAGCGTGGATAATACGCCATTTATCTCCAGTGCTATCTTTGGATTTCCTTCCCTATCCAACCACCAAGTGAAAAACTGATTAACAAACAGGCTTTTCACTGGAAAGTCAGATAAAAAACTATTTCACCAAGCTCTGCATAGTCTAAAACTCCAAAGAGAGCTTGGGGTTGCCATGTTAAATTTTCAAGCTATCATCTGGGGCCAGTCATAGCCTAAAGTTAGGAAAGAACAGCAATTTCAGAAATTAGCAAGTAAAGAGCTGCCTCCAACACCCAAAAGGAAATATCAACTAGATACACGCTGCCTGATCCTTATCCCCAAAAGTATTTAAACCCCTCACTCTGGTCAGTATTCCTAGCCAAGATATTTCTGCTGCAGTTATGTATATAACCTAGGTCATCCTTTTCCCATGAAAAAATGGGGAGAAGAAAGGACTTCCCTCAGTCCTGTTTAGCAAATAGACAAGTGGCCTTTCCTCTTAATTTATTTAGTTTTAAGTCTCTCTTTTATTGACATACCACTTAACACAAAGAATGAAATCTTTATTGGAATAAAGGTTCAAAACTGGTTTGTACATGCAAGCCAAAGGCAGAGGCAGACTCACCTCCCTTAGCTCATTTCCATTTCTCCTTTCCTCCCTCAGCCAGGAGTGTGACCAAGGGAGAATTTATCCGATGATCCGCCATTGGTTCTCAAAAAAAAAAAAAAAATAAGGAAGAACAAGGATTTTAAATGAAGCNCGATGATCCGCCATTGGTTCTCAAAAAAAAAAAAAAAAATCAGGAAGCACAAGGATTTTAAATGAAGCAGAACACAGATTTTTAAACAGAAAAATGTCATGGCTGCTCATGGGTACAAGAAGGTACTTGGGTAAGTCTGTTCTTGCCCTTTCCTCTCTCTTTTTTTACACGAGAATTGATGCGACAGATGTGTTATAGGAAGACCCAGAGGCTGGAGTTTGCAGGAAGGTCTATTCTGAGAATCCCCCAAGGCTTGGATAGGAATGGGAGCCTGATTAGCTCAGCACGCTCTCTGTCTTTTTACCTAATCCCGAAGAAGCTCTAGGCAGTCCCAGAATGTTATGGGCAGGTACTGACAAACCTGGACCCATTCCACCCACCAGAGTGCTGAGATGGGAATGATGGAAGCATGGTGTGGATGGAAACTGGCTCAGAGATGCTGGATCACTACATTAACCCAGAGATGAACCCGAGGTTTGTTCTGATAACACTCAGCTTTGCTCTGTACTAACACAGGTTTACAGCTTCAGAGCTAAACCTCTAAATCCATACAGGGCGGGTCACTTTGTGGATTGACAAGCTTGGGTCTTCAGCAGTTTGGTACCTTTGCTATCTTCTGTCTTACACTGTAGGTGGCCCAGAAACTGAGGTGAGGTTTGGGGCAATGCCTAAGATGTGAGGGTTACCAGCTGAGTAAGAGCCATGCATTTTTACAGTGATATATGTAGAGAAGGGACATTTTAAGGCAAGTCCAAGGGGGCAGCTGTTTTTGTCCTGTTGCTGCTCAACTGTGGGACTGCTGAGCATTCTCTATAACATTATCTGAGCAGAGGCCAGGATCCACCAAGACTAATATAGCTTGTTTCTTGACTTTTCTGAACCACGGCTTAATGAAATAAATTGGAATAGATTGGACAGAATTGGCTAAGTGCCCAGCACAAGCCCATCGCCACTGGGGGAAGAGTAGCATGCATCAGTATGAGAGGCTACAGGCTTTTGCTGCCAAGGGTTTTATTATAACGCTCCTGATTTACGGGGGCCAGGCTTGGTGGGTGTCTGACTCTGCAGCACCATCTCTTGGCAAACATCAGGTAACGAACATACTGCAAAGGCTTTTCATGCAGAGGCGCGTGATGAATACCTCTCATTGCAAAATACTCCTCATTTCCTTAGCAATAACGGAGGGACATAACGCTCACCTAAAATAGAAGAGGGAATTCTCTCGTGTACTTCCTTCAGTGTTTGTTATGTTATCAACTGTTGCCCTGGAAACAGAGTCCCCAAGTCAGAAACCAGCAATTCAGAAAGAAGCAGCTGGGGTTTTTTTCAAGTGTTTTAAAAATACATAATTACATTTTTAACCTGTTACTATTTTTTGGTTATGAAAATTTCTTAAGCAATTCCTG
>VZRU01009755.1:0-24476 GCA_013398155.1 Pedionomus torquatus | reverse complement strand
TAGTTCAAAAAAAAAAAAAAAAAATCAGGAAGCACAAGGATTTTAAATGAAGCAGAACACAGATTTTTAAACAGAAAAATGTCATGGCTGCTCATGGGTACAAGAAGGTACTTGGGTAAGTCTGTTCTTGCCCTTTCCTCTCTCTTTTTTTACACGAGAATTGATGCGACAGATGTGTTATAGGAAGACCCAGAGGCTGGAGTTTGCAGGAAGGTCTATTCTGAGAATCCCCCAAGGCTTGGATAGGAATGGGAGCCTGATTAGCTCAGCACGCTCTCTGTCTTTTTACCTAATCCCGAAGAAGCTCTAGGCAGTCCCAGAATGTTATGGGCAGGTACTGACAAACCTGGACCCATTCCACCCACCAGAGTGCTGAGATGGGAATGATGGAAGCATGGTGTGGATGGAAACTGGCTCAGAGATGCTGGATCACTACATTAACCCAGAGATGAACCCGAGGTTTGTTCTGATAACACTCAGCTTTGCTCTGTACTAACACAGGTTTACAGCTTCAGAGCTAAACCTCTAAATCCATACAGGGCGGGTCACTTTGTGGATTGACAAGCTTGGGTCTTCAGCAGTTTGGTACCTTTGCTATCTTCTGTCTTACACTGTAGGTGGCCCAGAAACTGAGGTGAGGTTTGGGGCAATGCCTAAGATGTGAGGGTTACCAGCTGAGTAAGAGCCATGCATTTTTACAGTGATATATGTAGAGAAGGGACATTTTAAGGCAAGTCCAAGGGGGCAGCTGTTTTTGTCCTGTTGCTGCTCAACTGTGGGACTGCTGAGCATTCTCTATAACATTATCTGAGCAGAGGCCAGGATCCACCAAGACTAATATAGCTTGTTTCTTGACTTTTCTGAACCACGGCTTAATGAAATAAATTGGAATAGATTGGACAGAATTGGCTAAGTGCCCAGCACAAGCCCATCGCCACTGGGGGAAGAGTAGCATGCATCAGTATGAGAGGCTACAGGCTTTTGCTGCCAAGGGTTTTATTATAACGCTCCTGATTTACGGGGGCCAGGCTTGGTGGGTGTCTGACTCTGCAGCACCATCTCTTGGCAAACATCAGGTAACGAACATACTGCAAAGGCTTTTCATGCAGAGGCGCGTGATGAATACCTCTCATTGCAAAATACTCCTCATTTCCTTAGCAATAACGGAGGGACATAACGCTCACCTAAAATAGAAGAGGGAATTCTCTCGTGTACTTCCTTCAGTGTTTGTTATGTTATCAACTGTTGCCCTGGAAACAGAGTCCCCAAGTCAGAAACCAGCAATTCAGAAAGAAGCAGCTGGGGTTTTTTTCAAGTGTTTTAAAAATACATAATTACATTTTTAACCTGTTACTATTTTTTGGTTATGAAAATTTCTTAAGCAATTCCTGGATAGGCATTTTTATTACTAAAAAAAAAAAAAGTTTGGAATGTTTTTCTTTTCTGATCATCCAATTTGCACCTATGGTGGCTGAGGTAATCATGAAATATGCAGCTACATTGTTCTCCTTGTTTCTACGTCAGTATTTCTAACGAGCAAGAAAATTCCTGAAATTATCAATCAATTATTATTATTTGCTGCACCTTGTGCAGCCTGTATGACTGATGAACTGATCAACATCTGTGCTTCTGAGTGATTTATCCTAGTTGGTGAAGTGGTTTTGCTCTAAGTACTGACTAGTCAAGCCAAAGATTTTGAGACTCACTAATAAATCATGGTAATTTCTCGATCCGATCTGGATTTAAAGTATTTTAAAAATGGATAATACTAAAAAATACAAGATAACTCATTACCTTGTAACAAGTACATATACACTCAGTCTCTGGGAATGGAGAGGAATTGAATGCAGATAGAAAACAGTGTCGGGCAGTCAAGTGACAAAAGATTTTTTCCTGAGAGAGTTTAAAAATTAATAAAGAAACAGGAGAGTGAAAATGGTGGAAGGCAAAAACTTTTAAGTAAACCAGGAGGGGAGCTTGGATGAGATACCAGCAAAGCAAGATGCCATCACAGATGAATGCAGCGTTTTCAAACAGAAGATGGTGCTTTCTGAGAGGAAGAATACAAACTACATATTCTGGCTTCTAAATTTAACTGTCAAGAATCAGAAAAACACTTGCGTGTCACTGTAGGCATTTTGTTGGAGATGTCTTGCAGTGATAAAAAAAAAGGAATAGTTAGAAAGGAAAATGGAAGAGAGAAGCAATACTGAAAATATTTTTTATTACCCCAACTTAGTCTATCATGATCAGTTCTGGACACCTTGAGAAGGACAAAGCAGAAATTAAATGAGTTCAGAAATTACAATGAAAATAATTAGAGACATGAAAAGCTTCCAGATGAATAGTAAAATCAAACCTGTTCGCTTCAGAGAAGGGAAAAGATAAAGGTGTTCACAATAATGAATGGCACCAAAGAAAGTGAGTCCTGTTCATCATTTGCCATCATACATGAGCAGGAAGGCATCTGCTTAAAATAAAAAGCAAAGCGTGAAAAGCAATAATTTCCCCCAGCATACGACTGGCTGGTGCAGTTCCTTCCCACCAGAGGCAACCGAGTCCAGGAGTTTTGCAAATTAAAAGAGAATAGAAATGTGCATGGAAAAAAGAGAATACGTTCGGTGCTAAAAATAAAGTTGTGATTTGATTTTAATGGAGCTTATCTTCAAGCTTAGGGTGTGGGACATCAAGCAGTCTTTGAGATCAGGCGAGAGCAAACTTCTTCCCCTCAGAGCAGATTCTTCTTAACAACCTTGCATCAGCATTTCTCAGACCTTTCACTGCCGGCCCTGGCACTTCCCACTGTCCTGGAGAGGCTGCCAGAGCAAAAGCAGGAGTGGCTGGTTGTGGAGTAGCAGGTCCTGGTCTACTACACCAGCAGACGGGGAAAAGCTGGGAGAAGCTAAATGTGGCCACGGGAGACAAAAAGAGACATAGTTTGCAAGAGCGCAAAAATTAAAAACAGCCCCACAGTTTGGATCAGTTCCTAAGCAGCCAAACTTTCAGAGAGTGATGCTCCACTTGGAAATTAGCAGTGGAAAACTGAGAGAAGCTCTGAGCACAGTGCTTTTCAGGGAAGAATATTAAACTGACACCAGCCATTGAAGGAAAATTTCACCGCCTGTACAAAGCAGAAGAGTCATGAGTAAGCTGGGAGGCACCGAGGACAGCAGGAGATGGCAGCTGACAGAGTAAAGCCTGGAGGTGATGTCTAGAGAGGAACAAAGATACCCATGTTTCCCTTTCACCCCTGAATGATCACACATGGTAACCTATACTCCCTGCATTTATTGCTTTTATTGACATTTTTCCTATGTTGTTGCTATAATTGGAACACGCTGTGAGAACAGATACATTTATTCTTAGTGGCTTGGCTAAAACAAATGACCTTTTTTGACCCTTTTTGAAGGCAGAAAATAGAAAAATAGGATCAGTTTTGGCATACTTGCCATATCCCACTTCTTTCAGCATACTCCAAGTTAAAATTTTCAATGAGGCCCACTGTGCTGTCTTCAGGGACTGTATAAACAGACAGGGATGATGCTTTACCACTTCTGGAAATGCCGAGCGGGAATCCTCTCTCCCCATTGTCTACTGAAAGACTTGAGGCAGGCCAAATGTCTAACCGAGGAACAAAGGTTTGAGATGGTATAAAACACACACAAATTTTCAGTAATTCAGAAATGTTTGACCTTCTTCCTTGCTTCAGCATGTTTTCAGAGATTTTCTCTCTCTTCCAAAGCAGCACAGGTTCTGAAGTCTGCTATGACTTGAATTTAAAGCACGGCACATATTGTTATGTGTAGGGACGGCAGTTTCTAATCAGTCATTTTTCCCCTCACAGCATTGCTTCTGCCCCACAGTTCTTATGTTTCTACTATTTTAACTCCGCTTCTCCCACCTGATCTTCTAATGTGTCTTCATCCCCAGCCAGCTTGATTAATTACGCAGCCACTCTGTTTGCAAAAATAAGTGTAACATAGGTTTTTATGCAACTAATTTTTTCTTGAGTAGCATTTTCCAAAAGCCTCAGTCAAAAGATTGACTTGCTGCCTCTAACACATTATATGTGTTTCTTTTTGCTTAGTAACTTGAAATTCTATTGCATATAAAAACATTCCCTGTCAAGCAGTTTAATTTAAAGAGGCGTAACTCATTACTTGCTACGAGTTCTATAAATGTCAACCTACTGTTTTGAGAGCCATGCACTCTCTCCGAGAGTTTTCCCAATTCCGCATAAGAGTTCATCCAAAGAGCACAACCAAAGAGGAGAGCCATGCAGACCAGCAGGGAAAAATAGCCAAGTACGGCCTGGGAAGAATTTTACACACTTCTCTCCAGTCTTTCACTATGTACTGACAGAAACAAATACAGCTGAGAACATCATCTACCTGAACTGCTCTTTGATTTTATTTTTTTTTTGTATAAGGGGGCTATACCAATACACAGATAATTATCAGAAAGTTGGTGAGGTTTTGCAATAGGCACCATAAATTTTGAACCAGCGCTTAGAATGGTTGCCATTTACATATATACAGAGATATTTTGCTGTCCAGAATCAGGCAGGGAATATTAACCAGCTGAAATACTTATTCACAGATCTTTCACAATCCAGTTCTGAGTCTGCATAAGAATTTTCAAGCTCATCAGAGATAGGCACAAGGATTTTCATTTAAAAGCTGCAGTCAAAAGTCTTTAAGCAGCTTGGAGAGTACAAAACTTTTTGAAAAGATGGAGAAAGTCAAGGAAACAGAGAGGACAAGCTTGTCTATGTGATCATCTCCAGTTCAAAATTCTCTGCTGACCTCAGTGAGATACAGTGTAAATTTAAAACAAAAAAAAAAAAAAATATCAAGAGTCTGATATCTTCAGCCTCTGCAATGGCATCAGCTGGAATTACACAGATGCTCTCATATCACTTGGTTCTGCATCCCTGCTCCCCATAACCAGATGATGCGCTTTCCTGGGTTTTTTTGAAGTTCAGCTGAGATTGGCAGCTTGAGCTAAAAACTTAATCTAAAGGGAAGCCCAAAGTGGCTGTGGCAGAGTGTGAGAACGTGTGTGAATCCTGAAAGAAAAAGCAGAGGTCAGATCCCTTCCACCACTGTTCATCCTTAGGCATGCCCTGCGGACACCCCATTCAAAAACCTGGAGCTGGCCTTGGATACACAGGTAACATGGAGCAGGGGAAGGGGGAACTTTCTTCCCAATCTATGCCTTTAACAAGTAACAACTCCTCCATCTGGACAGCTTTGCATCTGAATAAATAAATGCATCTCAGCAGTTAGGGGACTGTGTAATTTGGGAACTAAGACTTCAGTGGAACCCATCACATTTGAAGGAAATTAATTTACTTTGCCAAGCGTACTTGACTTGGCTTTTCTAAAATAGAAAAATTGACCAGCTAAGCCAGAATGTAAATTTACAACATGATTTGGAGAAACTAAAAAGTACTTTTGAAAACCAGAAAGAAAGTAAGAAGAGGGAAAATTATAATGTACCATTTAAAGTGGAATGTGAGTCATCCACACTAATGCAGGATTCCTTTTATTTTGTTTTTCCAGGAGTCTTCAAAAATATTGAAAATTTGCCATCAGCATCTCAGACTGGCAGCAAGAATGACAATAACAACAAACCACCAAATTTCAAATAATCAAGAGAAAAGTCTGCTCTTTTAGTTTTTATTCACTGTATTAACCTCTCATTAAAACTCATAGCCATTTCAATAGGATCATAACTTCATTGCATTTTTTTAAGCCAACAACCGGCAGAGTCCTGTGACAGTGTTTTAGGCTCATGAAAAAAAACTGATGGGAGTCAAAAATATGCTTGCATTTTGTCAATGTTTGCTGCCATCCCTTCCGCTTCTAAATCAAAACTAGCACATGTGCTCATGCACACGCATGGATTTATGTCCTTACATATTTTTCACAATTACTTCCTTCCTCTCAAAAATGATTAATAACAACAATAATAATAATGATGATGATGTGGGTTTGTGTTGCTGTGTTGTGTTGTTTTACCAATGCAGATTATTAGTAAACACTGAATTTTGGTTCATGCCTGAGCCTCGGTAAGGCAGATTAAGATCTAGCAGAAAAAAGAGAAGGGCTTTAAAGTGATAGTTTGTAAGAGAATCATGTGCAGCCTGTTCACAGATCTTAAAACAGGCTTTTGGGATCTCAAGGTTATGCACATATTTTGACAACAAAGAATTCAACTCTGAAAAAGAAAGCCCATGCCCTTTTAAGATGAAAGAAAACCTTACAGCTCTGTTCCCATAAAACTGTTTGAAATGGTGAAAGAAAATAATAAATACATAAAAATAAGGAGAAAGGCTCAAGCTTCCTAGCATGACTGCAGCCAGCCCGGCTGCAGGGCCAGACCTGGAAAGATGTACAGCTGTCTCAAAATTCAGAGGGAAACAAGGTGCGCCTGGCATCCTTTGCCTGGAGCTTTCGGCTGTCCCCATGGCCTGCTCCTTGAACCTCGCTGTGCCCTTCAGACCTGTCACAACAAGCCAGACACCGGCAAAAGTTCAAAGCCTCATCACCTCCCTGCACTGGGGTGGAAACATCAGCCCTGGGGCTTTGAGGGAGCCACAGCAGCCAGGGGAAATAGAAGGAAGGGGGTAAACGCTGCTGCGCCAGTGTGTAACGCTTGGCATCCCATTGCAGGGAGTGAGACAGCAAAGTCGGCTGCGGTCGAGCCTAATCCTCACCAGCCAGGGGGAGAGCAGCAAAGAAAAAGCTGGGGGGGGGAAACAGCAGGTCTTTCCCCACAGCAACGGTGATATTTGAAAGCATAAAGACATACATTATTTTTTTGGACTCTACAGACACTTAGCAGGAGCCAAGGATTATTAGTGCGGAGGAGTTTGGAAGAGGCTGTAAGAGCTTTGGGAGGATCCTAAACCGAGTGTGAGCAGAGCAAATCTCTGGTCAGCTGTGAGAGGGAAGCAGCAGTGATTTATTTTAGCTGAAAAGTGTTTTTATAAGCTCACAGGCTTCCTGGGACCTTTCCTTGCTGCAATGACCATCATTGCGGCACTGTTCTAGGCACCTGCTGTCTTCACCTCCTGCTTCTCTCTGCAGAGGATATGACACAGGCACTTCTGTTTTCAATCCTCACAATTATTTTGCCAGAGAAACTGAGTGCGGGGGGGATTTAAATCCTCTTTTGGGAGGCTCTCAGCCCAAAATAAATAAAATAATAGCAAAATACACCAACTGAAGCTATCATCAGGAAGCCCTCTGTGATTTCTACCTGTGCTTTCTGGATGCAGTAAGTACTAAGGACTCAAATGTGCATGCCTATCTGGTAGGACAGTCCAGCCCCACAAGTTAGGACCTAGATGGTGACCATCAACAAACAAGGCAAACAGAAATTACAGGCTCTAAGACAGGAATCCAGACTGGGGGCCTCAAAACACCCACATATCGCCTATTATACTGCAAAGACATCCAGCAGTCACCACCAGCAGGAATCCTGCCCAGATGTGTTAAGCAACTCCCTACTGATACAGATTGCATCAGCTCTCTGGATACAGCTAAATCATGCCAATGATTTTTTTCTGTCCTTGAAAATTTAAAATACACAGTAAAAGCTTTTGCTTTTTTTTTTCTTTTTTACCATTGTCAAAGATCTGATTGCCCCATATGTTTTACATTTTCAGTTCATCTGCTGGGATGGAGAATACCTTTGGGCAAAGTCTTTGTTTCCTTAAACTTAACTCAGCTGTATTACCCATACAGATGAACAGTTTTCAAAAATAAGGTACAGATAAGCCCAGTAATAAGTACAGACTATAGTTTCTTTGCCATGTAGATGGTTTCTTTCCTTGTTACGGGGCAGCCTTTTCAGTTTCAGTGTGCTTTGTCCTCAGTTTATGCACTGGTTCCCTGTTTCTTCACCCCTCCTCAACCTCAAAATTATGGTTATGAGGCAGCTAAGCTGGAAGACTGCTCTGACCACTTCTGCTTGCACACATTGCTTCAAAGAATCTCCTTCATAGAGAAACCTTTCCCAGCCAGAGGGTGACTTCCCTCCAGTGGCAGCTCATGCAAAGGAATTTTGTGAAGGGCCAGAGCATCCTTTCCTTCTCCCCANCAGCACCTGCCTCATGCAGTCTGTCTGCCTGAGAGAGGAGGCAGCCCCCCTGCACAGGGTGTTAGGCTGGGGAGAGTGAGGGGGGAAGGTGTCAGCAGCCGGGTCATGCAGGCACACCAAGGGCTTTGGCCACATCCAGCTGTCACCCTCCTCATTAATTCTTGTTCCCTTAGAGGGGACAGGAAAAGCCAAACCTGGAGAGGAGCCGGCAACAACAGGGCTGTCTAAAAGGCCATCTTGGAAGAACAGGGTGGTCTCTTGCCTCAGCCTCCTGTCTGCCACCCACGCTCCCCTCTGCCCCCCACATCCTCCCCTGGCTTGCTGAAGGATCCTATTTTACACATCTCGCTTGCCCTTGAGCAGCCTTACTGAAGTCCACTGCCTCAGCCCCAGGAAGGTCTCCTCAAAGTGACCATCAAATGCAAGATGCGCTCCCTTTTTCCCCAAGCTTTGGGATGCCTCAGGCTGAGCAGCAGCAGTGATGCTGTACAAGCACTGTATAAGACACCTGATTTGGATGTGGAGTGGATGGGGATCAGCATAGTCTGCCAGGTCTGGGGGAGGCAGGGAGCAGGTAAGAACCAGCAGCTGGAGCAGGAAAAGGCAAAGAAGACAAGGAGGGCAAAACAGGGGACACATGGGTTTGGAGGCTGGCAAGGCTGTGAGGGAAAAAACATGCACAGGGAGCAGAAAGGGAAAACTGGGACTGGCTGAGTAGTGAGAGCATGAAATAGCAAAGCAGGGACTGGCACTGAGCAAGGCAGCAGGAAGAGCGCTGTATAAATAAAACATGGTACAAGAAACACAGAAGTCTGGGGAGAACCAGGAATGCAGAGAAAGGCAAGCACGTGGCATCAGGAGAGAGTAAGAGGTGCAAAGCAAGGTGCACAGAAAAAGAAGATTAAAGCAAAAGCTTCTATGTTTGGGAGCTGAGAGACATTGAGACTGATGTTCTCCTGTTTTTCTTTTTCTATCCAGAAATGCCTATGAAAGTTTTGGACAAAGCCACCCTGTATAGGGGCAGCTGACAGCTCTCTGCCACCTTCTTTATTGCACACCTGGCACCAGTCCTCCAGGGATACTCACATTTTTGCCCTGGATGTTGGTACATCTGCAGGCATCAAAAACATAATGAACCCATGTGTCTTCTCTGCTTTTTTGAAACCCAGGCTCCCAATCAAGATTCCAATTGCCACAGCATACAGCATCATGTAATCCCTGTACAGAGAATATGCATTAGGAAACAACTCACCAAGGACTCTGCTCCACTGACCAAGTTTACTTCTTTTAAGAGAAGAGATTTCAAATGAAATATTTAGAACCAGTGTAAAAAAAACCCAAGATTGTTCCTCTTAAATTCAAGCACGTGTAAGGAGAACCCTTTCGTTTTATTTTCCTGGAGGAAAAAACAAAAGCATCTCACTTCCAGAGTGACACAATCATACTGCCCAGAGGGGTTTCCAAGTAAAAGCCAAACCCATAAACAGACAATTTAATTTTCTTGAAATGGATTTTTTCTCAATAAATGCATACACTTCATTTTTTACTTCAAACTTTCTGTTGTTAATCTGTAAATACAGTAATGCTACCTATTCATCTCTTTGAGATGTTATGAAAATAAGTGTTATGTGAAGCACTTGGATGCTGTAGTAATTATCATCACTGGAAAAGACCAATGAGGAACCAAAGAAAATTGCCTCCAGAAAAGGGTTTAAATCACAAACTGTATGTTAACCTTAAGACCCACATAAAACGATGAGGAGGGAAAAAAGCATACTGAGGCAAAAAACCTGCATTAATAAATATGTTGTTTGCTGATATAACTAAAGGCTCCATGGCTCACACAGGCACCTTCTTTCTGACATTTGCTGGGAGATTTTAGGCAACTTGGCAACCAGAAGAATGTTTTATTAATTAATGGTTTTCTTGTCGAACTCTATTTGACTTGCCTTGTATGTGTAACATAGTCTCTCATCTGGATACCTGAGAAAATTAGGAAATTTTAAGTTCTTTTTCCATTACAGTAGCTACCTCATAAATATATCTAAACCACACCATATAAATATGTACAAATAATTAGCATAAAACCCTTCAATTTCTGGTCTAAGCTTTGTGCACAACCTAGCTTTTTTGCTCTGGAAGACTTTCTTTTTTTCAGCTTTTTGTTCCACTCTATCTCCAATAAAAACAAAATGCTTCCTAATCACAAGACATGACGGAACTTGCTATGTTTTGAAACATCAGTATGCTTGGGTGCTTAAGAGCATTTGGCTTTGTGCTTTGCGTCTAACCAGCAACACACCCAGGTGAGCTGCTATTGGACAGGGACTTAATCCCTGTCATGTTTAATCACTACATTAAAAGATTTAAAGACTAACGTTAAAGGCCATTCAATTTGGCCACCACAGACTTAAATGATGGAGTTGGGAAAAGCCACTTGGTTTATCCAGGCAAAACTAATTTTAAATCTTCAAGAAGAAAAGCCAGGAGACCTGAGACAAAAACTCCTCAGTGATGCCCCATCCCCATGGCTCAGACATTCATCCCAACACCCTCAGCCTTCATGCAAGTTTCAGGTACGAGGTGTAACTTGCACCATTCACTTTAATAGCTGCAATAAATGGTTAGTTCTGTCCCTCTTCTGTTCTGCTTGACACCAATGAGAATGTTATTAAGTTGGTGCTGAATGCACTGAAAAACCCCATTCCTGCTCAATGTGTGACTCTCAGAAGCGAGGGTGACTCATCTCCTTCCTAGTGCAGAAGACACGAGGTGGCAGTTATACATTCCCTCAAGAATTTGACCCCAAGTGTAAAATCTTGCTTGTATCCCACATTGTTTGGGAATGCAATCAGTAGCAGCAATATCCAGGACTGTTTCTGCCTGCCCAGTCAGCTAAGGACTTAGAAGACCCTCGGAGGTGTGCACTTTGCTACGTTTCCCCAAGTGCTGTTCGTCTGTGCTTAACTCAGATCTCAGGCAGCTGAGAAAGAAAAGGAAATGGAAGGTGTAGCTGCATATCCAGGTTTGTCCCCTGGGGCCGTACTACTCCTATGTTGCATAAACTCCATTGGCTTCCAAGTTCAGCTAGAATCATACAACCGTTCTGGTTGAAAGAGACTTTTAAGATCATCAACTCCAACCATTAACCTAGCGCTGCCAAGTTACCACTAAACCATGTCCCTCAGCACAACATCTACACATTATTTAAATACCTTCAGGGATGGTGACTCAACCACTTCGCTGGGCAGCCTGTTCTAATGCATGGCAACCCTTTCAATGAAGACACTTTTCATAATATCCATCCTAAACCTCCCCTGGTACAAGTTGAGGCCGTTTCCTCTTGTTCTATGGCTTATTACTTGGAAGAAGAGACCAATCCCCACCTAGTTACACAACTTCATTTCAGATAGTTGTAATGAGTAATAAGGTCTCCCCCTCAGCCTCCTTTTCTCCAGGCTGAACAACTCCAGCTCCCTCAGCCTCTCCTGACAAGACTAGTGCTCTAGAACCTTCATCAGCTTTATTGCCCTTCTCTGGACATGCTCCAGCACTTCAATGTCTTTCCTGTAGTGAGGGGCCCAAAATTGAACACAGTATTCAAGGTGGGGCCTCACCAGTGGCAAATACAGGGAGGCAATCACTTTCCCAGTGCTGCTGGCCACACTATTTCTGATACAAGCCAGGATGCTGTTGACCTACTTGTCCATCTGGGCAGACTGCTTGTTCATATTCACATGGCTGTTAACCAACACCCCCAGGTCCTTTTCCGCCAGGCACCCTTTCAGCCAAGCTTTTTTCCCCTAGCCTGTAGCACTTCATGGGGAAGTGGGACCCAGCACCTGGTTTTGTTGAAACTCATACCATTGGCCTCAACCCACCAATCCAGCCTGCCCAAATCCCTCTGTAGAGTATTCCTACCCTTAAGCACATCAACACTCCCATCCAGCTTGGTGCTGTCTGCAACGTTACTGAGGGTGCACTCAATCCCATCATCCAGATCATTGATAAAGATTTTAAACAGAACTGGCCCCAATACTGAGCACTGGGGAACACCACTTGTGACCAGCAATTAGTTGGATTTAACTCCATTCACCACCACTCTTTGGGCCAAGCCATCCTCCCATTTTCTAATTCAGTGAAGCATACAGCCATGCAAGCCATGAGCAGCCAGTTTCTCCAGGAGAATGGGAAATGGCGTCAGGCTTTATTGAAATCTAGGTAGACAACACCCACAGCCTTTCCCTTGTCCACTAAGTAGGTCACTTTGCCATAGAAAGAGATCAAGTTAGTCAAGCAGGACCTACCTTTCATGAACCCATGCTGACTGGGCCTGATCACCTGGTTGTCCTGCACATGCTGTGTGATAGCACTCATGATGATCTGCTCCATAACCTTCCCTGGCACTGAGGTCAGACTGACAGACCTGTAATTCCCTCCTTGTGGTCCTTCTTGCAGATGGGTCTCATGTTTGCTAACTCCCAGATAACTGAGACTTCCACGGTTAGCCAGGACTGGTAAGTGATGGAAACTGGCTTGATGAGCACTTCTGCCAGCTCCTTCAGTACCCTTGAGTGGATCCTATCCAGTCCCATAGAATTCTGTGCACGTAAGTGGCCTAGTAGCTCACTAACCATTTCCTCTTGGATTATGGGGGCTTCGTTTTGCTCCCCACCCCTGTCATCCAGTTCAAGGGACAGAGTACCCAGAGAACAACTGGTCTTACTATTAAAGACCAAGGCAAAGAAGACATTAAGTGCCTCAGCCTTTTTCTCATCCTTGGTCACTATGTTTCTCCCTGCAGTTCTCCAGTCAAAATCCAGCAATGTGCTTTGATTCATCAAGCAGCTTATGACTATAGTCCCCTATATCTGAAAATACACCTCTCTGTATTTTCAGCCTAGCAATTCATCAGCCAGAGAAATGATGCTACACATAACCTATGGGGCAAATGCAATGCTTCCTACACTGTGTCCCAAAGTCTCAGTTCCTCAATGTCCAGATGAAAATTATATTAACCAGCATACTGATTTTAACCATATTCATACAACATAAATGGAGGCTGAAATTCCAGCTGGGATGGACACCTGAGATGTCTTCCATTGAGTAGAAAGAAAATACATTATAATACCATCATAAGGAACTCTACTAAAGATAGAAGATCTTTTTAATTGTATTCATGAATTCATACATGAAAAACCAGGTTTCAGAACTCAAATCACAAGACAGCTGAAACAGAATTTGGGTCTACAGCAAGATTTCCCCACATTATAATCCATCTTCTTGCAAAGAATGATACAACGGTCTGAACCTGAAAAACTTGTCTCATATGACCTCTCCTGTGAAGCACAGGGGCTGTCCAAAGCCTCTCACGTTACTTTCCCAAGTGGATAAGAAATTAGCATTGTGATAGCAGTGCATACAGCATCTTTACAACAGCTTTATCTGTGGATAAAAATTCATTGTTCACAGACAACTCTACAGTAATCATCACTCTTTCCAGCTACCAGAACCTGGCACAAACTTCCAGGGAGCAAGTTTGTTTCAATAATCAGCTTCTGCCAGCACCAGTGGAGCAAAGACATCCCTCCCTGATGCTTTCCCTAGAGCCCTTTTATCTATGTTGCCTTGACTGAAAACACCTTCATAGCCACAAAGCTAACAATATTACACATCTTTTCAAACATCAAGTTTCCCTCATATAGTTAGGAAAAAAAAAAAAAAAGAAAAAAAAAGACACTGTATAACAGCAGACTACACAGTGATAGTCACTGATGTAGAATCTACATCATATAAGGATCTTATCAGTTAAGGTCATACCTTATGAATACTCATTTAGATTTACAATGGCTATATATAAACAATTAGCAATTTATTCTATTTATCCCCGTTTTATGTTAATAATATGTGGAGTCATTCAAACCATGCAACTTTTTCTTCAATTAAAAATAAGCCATTGTTGTTTTCCAACCAATTCCTTATCAGGATAATAAAAATTATCTTTATCATAGGTGTATTATATTCCAGTACAGGTAGGTTTTAATTCCTCAAAACAATCTTTTGAAATGTTAGCTTTTATCAGGCATTTGCCTCATCTTTTGAGGCATCAACATCACACACAGATAAATAAAAAAAAAAAGCTAAGGAAAACAAAATACTTTCTAGCCCAATCACTGCCAGCAACAGTCACTTGAAAATGAAACAAATCACTATCTCAGTATGCAGGAGAATTATTTGCTCAAGTCAGGGAAGACTTGCCTAGGATGTTGTTTAATGTAAATGTAACATAATGACTTTACAGTTCGACTATTCCACCATTCCCATGACTTGTATATGGCTAAAATAGCATGGAAAATGGGCTTCTCTTGTGCTAAGTATTTTTATTTTTATTTTAATTTAAGGAACAGAAGGTGAAATGTGAGCACAAAGACTTACCAATGGGTGTCACTCTGTGACATCTCTCCAGTTCTCCCTCACCATAAACACGTGTCTGTGGAAGGAAGATAAAGGTTGCATGCCCTCTGTGTGATGGGACAGCATGAAAGGTGTTTTCTTCTTCTAAGGGAAGTCCAACATGAAGGATAGAGCTGTCGTTCCTGATGTATTCCTTACCCAAATATTTGCAGGTTGCCATAGTAAGAACAAAGATCAGAGCTGTACTTGGTATTAAACTTCAGAACTCATATGTGGTCCTGAGTGTTTTGACACTAATTTTGATTTTTTTTTCAACTATTGTCAATTCATGATTTTACAGATTTGGCATTACTTTATTCTGGGGTGGGAGAGGAAAGAAGATTTAGGCATGATAGCCAGTTTCAGATAATTATGTCTTAATTAGTAATTAAGCATATGACATGACACACTGTATGAAACTACTAATTCTAGAATTACAAGCATTATAGCATCAGAAATCACTCTACAACTCTAATTCCAGTTCATAAATGATTACAAGCACTTACTACACTATATAACTCTTAGCTGAGGATCCTACATGCTTCTAACTAAGCTTTTGGAAAGCCTGGAGTCTTGGCAGAGAAATCAAACCACAGAATTTACTCTCAGGGCAAAGATTTTCTTGTGTAAATCTTGCTTCCAAGTTCAGCAGGAGTGTTTTTATGGGTAAGGAAAAAAAAATATACAGAGGGGGCTGCTTGCTACATTTGGAAGCTCATTGATTCAATTTGAACAGTGGAGAGCATAATGGTGCCTGTAAGCATGGAATCAACCAAAATTATAGGATGAAAATGGATGGATGTTCCTTCTGGAGTGTAACATGCCAGCCTTAAAAACATCAATGTGGAAACTTTAATGAAAGAGAAACCCCCATCCTAAAACAATGCATTTTACCATGTTTCCCCTCATTCTAAGGGACAGACCCTACAGCAATTTCCAGCTGATCACTCCAGGCTGGAGAGGGTAATTTGTTCCTTGAAGGAAAAATTCCCATTTCAACACAGAAATTCACACAGGTGATTGAGTCTCAAAGATGCAATTCTTATGATTTCAGCTTCAACAGCACACCAATTTAAAATTTACTGTACCATTTCACCTCCTTTATGGTCATTACCAATAAGAAGTCCTAAATAACCAAGAAGCATCCAGTCTTGCACATACAGGAAGAACAAGAAACCGAAAACAGGCAGACTACATCATGATGCCCACAGAATTTACATTATATAAGGGTCTTACCCTTGAAGTTACGCCTTGTGGGTGCTAATCCAGCTTTACTATGCCTTTATGTCTGTAATGACATACATTCTGATCAATTTAGAAGCATGCAATGGCATTAATTCTCAATATCCTCTCTAGAACTGTGAGGATATCAGATGAGGTACTTCCTAGATCTGATATCACTTGTGAAAAAGCATACGGGCACTCACCCACTGCTTCCTTTCACAAAAGCGGTGTCAGTTCAACCTTTAAGGGTTACAAAATAATCCCTGGGCATAGAACCACATACATTTTGTTATATTATTTTTTTTTAATATTTCTTTCTGTAATTGCAAGGCTGTCAGGGAACTTGTAGGCTTACAAAGGGAAACCTGACAAGAAGCCACAATTAACATTTATTGCATCTGCTTGAATCTGATTCTTATGTGCATGAAGAGCATGATATTTCTTCTTCAATGTCTCTAAAAAAAGTGAAGTTGCTGGTTTTCATTTTTAAGTGCCTGCAATAAATGATCGCTCTAGGTTAGTAAAGAAACTAGTTCAAAGGAGTTTGCCTAATTTTTAGCAACACGGTAATTTTGCTCACAGGCTTGGCCTTTCCCATACAATTAAAGAAAAATCAGTATTTCACACTTCAGACAGATTAAACACCAGCCTAGAAGATCACAACAAAAACAATAAACTGCTTCATACCTGAGCAGACTTTCTGAGAGACCAGAGAATTAAGATCCTGTTTAAAAGATACTTATTTTTAGTTCAAATGAGTTCTGCACCCAGACAGCTCCAGTCATCGTATTTGAAAAAAAATGGGAACAAGGAGCTCTGAAGTACCTTGGTAAAACTCCAAGGTCTATTTCCATCCCAAGGACCAAACCTTTCAGTAGTTACTCAGGCAAAACCCTCACGTATTTCAACTGGATTTTCCTCTGTCACGTAGGATTTCACTTTCTCAGCGAAAATACCTGGATTTCTTCAGCATGACAGACAGAAAGCACTATTTTCTAATAATCCAAAATGTAAAATTAAGAAAGCGAAACCATGAAAGCAAAATCACAAGTGCTTAGAATAACGCTTACTGTAGTTCTATGTTTGGGCAGCGGTGGATTAACACGTATGGGATAGATGTTCAATGCTTTTCCACACAAAAACACTTATTAAATGCATTTTCTGGGTACATAATGGCTTGGATGATCTGTTCTGTTATACAAGTGTTACCAGTCCAGGGTATATTTCAGCTCTGGGGTCAAGAGGTGTGACCTGGCCACACGCCAACATCACATGGGGATGAGACCGAGATTATATAGCAGTTTCCACAGAAAGCCAATGCAGGCACATGGGTCAGATGCAGCCTGCAACATGCTCTAGCATAGAACTACATCTTCCAGCAGATGTTTGTACAGTGTATCCCCATCCTATGCTTCCATGGTGAGCTCAGCACTGGAGACAGTGGTTGTTTCAGGAGACAAACAAGCTATAGCACTTTTAAACTCTGGGCTAAAACACAATTTATCCCTGCTTTGGTAACAAATTAACATTTTCATCCTTTTCTTCTCAACTATGCCCTTTAACAGTCAATGCTTCCCATGTCCTTGTCCTTCTGCCCTCTCCAATGCTCCTCGGAAGTAAGGCAGGGAGCAAGACTCAAAACACAGGAATTAAATTTCCACCTAATACTAAAACCGGGCAATTCCCTGGGACAAGACGTCATAAGGCAATTTAAATTGTCCTTCTTCTCCCCTATCCCCTCTTATTTCTGTGTTTTCCTGTAAGGGGCAGCCAGCCAAACATGTGGCGTTTATATTCCCATGAAAAAATGTTGTGATTTGTATTTTCTTACCTTTCTGGTAAGGACATACTGCAGGGCAGGCCCCACCAGCTACAGGAGGTTGAAGCTGCTATAGCTGTCTCTGCGGCAGCAAGAGCTACTTTAAAAGGAATACTGCAGCTGAGGAAAAGAGGGGAGCCAGGGTTCTCTTACAACATCTATCTAGAAGCCCGGGTTAGCACCTGAGTTAAAAGAGATTGGAGCTACGGCTGACAGCTTTGCTTCTCAAGCTAAATAAGGTTTCATCTTCAAGCAGACACCCCTCGGGAATGCCCTCTTTTTCAAATTAAAACCTCCCCAGACAACAGTAATACTAATGCAGCTGTATAAAAATACTGGGTGTGGAAAGCTGCATATTGTATGCTAATTACTTGAGACTTCAACTTTTCAATTATGTCATGATGACCTTTTAAAAATCTTTTATTGACTGGAAAAAATATGGATAGCTGGTTGGACCTGATTTCACCAAGGTGCCGCTGCAGTGCTAATAACCAAACCATAATTTGCATTCAAGAAACGAGCTGTTTAAATAGGAAAGTAATTATGACATTAAAATGCCAAAGGAAAAAAAAAAAAAAAAAAGTAAATTGAATTTGTCACCCTGTAGTATAATCCAAGGGTAAAGTGAGTTTCTGGCGTGAAATAAGTTTCTCTTGGAAAACAGTGTGTCTCCTCTCGAAAGAAGTATTGTCAATTGGGCATTGTTCAGTCCCGTGTTTTAGAAAAACATGTGCAGTGTTTGCGCTGGGACCACTTGTCAGATTTCTTTTTTAGCCACGTCAGGTTCATAACTGCAGATGCCTGCACCCTTCCAAGCATTATTAAGCATGTCACATTAATTGCACAAAGTCATTTTGCTCTGCTCAGCAAGTCAGACTTCTATATATATCTTGGAAAAATAATGTAGGCATGTGGTCAGAAAAACAGCTGTCAGTCAGGCTTCTCTTTTACAACCGAAACAACAGTTAACCCAAACCTCTTTAGCTATGTGATGCAAGGCAGTTTCAGCTGTGTGCTGCAGAAGATATCAAGATGTCCCCATGAAATGTCTGAGTAAACAAAAGCACTGCTCCTAAGCATCTTTCACAACTACAGCAACTGGTCTCGACTTCTTCCTGAAACCAGACACCCCGTCAGGAACCAGGGCCAGGCTGTGAATGTAGAAAAGTATGTGTACAGCACAGCAGAGAGAGAAAGGCAGAAAAATATGGGCTGAAAATCTCTGCAGTGCCGGCATCCTCCTGACACAGAACCAGAAAGAATCCAGAATGGCCACAGAAAAAAAGCATTTCCAATTCATCTGCAGAGATGACCAAAGGAAACACCGGGAGGCCTGCAATGAGGCATAAACCCTTCACCCCATGAGGAAGAAGAGAAATGTCTACGTTCTGCTCCTGCAAGAAGACTGGAGGAGGTAAGCACGAGGCTGGCAGAAAGATGGTACACTGGACATGAAAATGAAGGGGTGCACGTGAGCTGCTTCTCCTTTCACCCTATTTCTTTCCAGAAGCCACTGTGCTGGGCAAAGCATTCCAGGAAACAAGACTCTTCCCTGGCAAGCTTATTTCAGCAAAATGCAGTGGGAAATCTCTCTCAGCTCGCAGGGAGGAACTGAAACACCCTCACTTGATCAAAATTAGTCTCTGAGACAGAAGTGGGAACAGCTTCAAGACAACATTAACCTCTGCATCACACCTTAACCAAGAGACCAGTTCTTCTGTTCATGTGGGGAAGGGAGAGAACAAGTATGCTCCTCAGGACTCAGAAGTATGCACGGCCCTTCAGAAATGTCCACAGAAAAGTTCAATCCTTCAGGTTAAAATGAAGAACTATAGGTAAGTAGCTCAAATGCTAGAATGAAATATTGAAAAGCACTCTCAATACTATGTTCACTGATCACTCATCACCTTTTCATTCTCCAGTGGGAATTTAATTGGAGGCATACCAGACAAAAGTGAATGTCGAGTTTAGTCAAGGAATGAAATAAACTTTTCTGAGTATTAATTGCATTTAGCTTCTGTAATTTTCAAAATGTTTCTATCTTGGGAAGAAAAATAGCAGTAATTTAGTAGAATTTAAACATTCTCCTTGCTATTCCTACCCACCCAAAGCTAAGACTCGTTTCAGACGTTAAAAATCAACACTGGCAAAACCCCACACCTGTATAAAAACACATGGGAGATGGGGGGACTCACATCTGGGCCAATTCCAGAGGACTTAGAAAAGTGAAATGCCTGGTTCCCTATTTCTACCTGCTTCTCTCATAACTGAATCTACTAAGAGTTTTACCACAGCTCTCAGTACAAGGAGGGTCACATTTACCATAAGAGGCAAAGGGTGCAGTGGCCAGAAGGGGCGGACCAGTTTTAAGATTTTGGGGGCACATTACTAACCACTTTGAGGTAGTTAACACCTGATCATCATGACAGGAATGAGAGGAGAAAAGGTTAGAAACAACACCCACCTCAGTTGTGATCTGCCTTCTCCTACATTCAGGGCTCAAGCTCAAAGTACCTTATTTGTCTGCTTGCCTGGCCACGCAGCCTCCACCACACTGTCTTAGATTCACTGCCTGCTTAAGATAAGGATTACACTATATTAATCCTTGCAGTCCCCTGCGGACAGCCTTAAGAGCTCAAGTCCCCCTGTCTGTGTTGAAAATGAGGAGATCTGAGGCACGATTGTCATCCTGACCTCCAAATTTCTACCAGGGAAAAAGAGAGGAACAGAAGAAAGGACAGACCACCACAGTCCATCATCACTCAGTCACTACAGGGATTTTTTATCTCCCAGTTGCCCAGACTAAGCTCTAACTCAGAACTTCGGTATTTCATTACATTGCTGATTATCTTTTCCCTTTCCTTATCTTTTTATCTGCAAAGGGAGGCACAAAGGTTTCAGCTATCAGCAAGCTGAAGCATTTGGCTTGGCTCCCAAAGGCTCCTAACACTTCAGTGTACTCCTTCTGTCTAAAGAGGATTAACTAAGGTAGATTGGTCACCAAAAGACGCCTGTCATCTAAGGGGTTACACTTGCAGAGATTCACAATCTAGCTTTTACTCACGTAATTATTTGAAATCAAGACCAAAAAAAAGTATTATCGGGTCATTTGTATTGGGGTTTTCACATGAAATGAGAACAGGAAACCTGCAGTGTCCTGTGTGTGTTTACAGAGATGTCTCCAGAGGAAACTGTTTTCTAGGAAGCTCTGAAGTGAGACATCAACATCTACTGAATTTAATATACAGCAGTCTTGGCTGATGATGGCATTTGTCCAGCATCACAAGTAAAGGGTGAATGAGGCTGGAGATTCTATTTTTAATGTCCTTTTCCTCCTGCTGGAAATCACTGCCTGTTTCATGTAACTTGTGTATGAGGCAAGTTGTATTTGTTTCTCTTCAGCGGTTAAAAAAAAAGACACTTGTTTCCAAATATTCAGACACTCAGATTAGATTTTCTGCAGGGCTTCTACTTAACGACCAAGTTATTAGCTGTAATTGTTGATTTTAACTTCTTCACCAAGCATTCCCTCATTCTCACAAGTGAAGCATCTCACTGGAGCCTGCCTTATGGAGTGGATTGCTGCAAAATACAATCTCACCACTTGTTCTATTCAGCTGCAAGTCCACACCCAGGCCCTAGAGCTGCAGAAGGGATTAGTGAGGAAGCAGGGAGGGAGTGGTGCATTTCCCACTGGGAATTCCAATCAGATTTCTCCAAATTCGGAGTCTGCCCAGCTGGGTAGATCCAGTTGCTTTCTAGCAGCTGGCTGTACCAATGTAAAAGTAGCTGAAAGCACTCAAGGCAGCAAAAGCATTCTGAAGTGCTCAGATATTATGGTACAGAAATATGTAACATACCTAAATGAGGCAGAAAAGTACAATTATCCCTTTTGTAACAGAAACAACTTGGGCACACTGATTGCCACAGTTAATCTATGGCTAGTCAAGCTACTCCGGAGTGAAAACAGAAAAGAAAAAAGAAAGAAAAGTTACAAGCATATGATATAAAACTAAAAAGTGATTTAATACTTCCCCCAAAATAGCAATTTATCCCCAGCTGAACCAAAATGAAATCCATCGTGCAGCTTGGTCACCCGTGAAATACTGCTATAGAGCAATTTCCTCTGGGTATATTCCTTAATGTATCATTCTTCATATGTCCACAGCCAATGTGATTTGCCCCACACCTCCTCAAAGCAGAAGGAAGGTTGGATCTTTTCATAGCTGTGTCCAAGAATTTCCTTCCCATACCTCCAATGCAATCCAGCCAGTGCAATACACAAACCTCAGCATCTGCACCAGCTGAATCCATCTTGCATGTCCTTTGTCTGCTATCACCTGGCTCTTCCTCATGATTGCATTGGTTTCTTCAGAGGAAAACACGAAAAACCCGTGACATGTCTAAGCAATATTATCTCAGAGTAGTAATGAGCTGCCCATTACTAACCAGGGACACGATCTCAGGATTGCAATCATAGTTTCATGGGAAAAAATACACTTGATGCTCTGCAAGGGCCAAAAACCCCAACTCCAAACCAAGTTTCAGCTACTATTTGGAAAGAAAGAAAGGTAAAAAAGAACATAATTGTATAAATCCATAGTGTCCCTATCTTGAATTATTTGAGCAGTGCTGGTCCTTCCTGCTGTAAGAATACAAGAGCACCAAATGTTCTAATAAGAGTTATGGAGACAGTTTTCATGCAAGGATGGACTGGGATATATTCAAAGAAGGGCTTTAGAAGCATCATCTATGCATGCAGGGATAAAACTGGGAAGGCCAAAGCTGGGCCAGAAGTTGAAACTGTTTATGGATGTGAAGGACAGCAAGAGCATCTGTTGGTACATCAGCAGGAAAAGGAGGACTAAGGAAACTGTGGGGTTGCTACTTAATGGGGCAGAGCACCTAGTGGTACAGGACAAGGAAAAGACTATGTCAGTGCTGTCACTACCAGCCAGGTGGGGTCTTGGGGCTCCCACATCTTGACAGGTAGTAGCAAAGCTTGGAGGAGAACGGTGCTACCCACAGAAGAGAATAAAGTTAGGGACTACTGAGGTAAACTAGACATATGTAAGTTCATGAGAACAAATAGAGAGCAACCAAGCACACAGAGATCTGGTCAATGTCACTGTGAGCCCACCTCCTGTCATCTCTGAGTGATCAGGGTGTTCATGGGAGGTAAGAAGGATCTGAGCAACTTATGGCCAAGCAGCTTCACCTCAAACTCTGGGAGGTTATTTCCAGACTCAGTCAGAGCAGTAACATGACTGGGAGCAGCCAGCATAGATTTACCAAAAGCAAATCATGCCTAACCATCCTAAGCACCTCTGTGATGAAAAGCCTGGCTCCACAGGCAAGCGAAGAGCAAAAGGGGTTGCTTACTTGACCTCTAGCCTGTGACATGCTTCCCCATAGGATCTTTATAATCAAGCAGGAGGTAAGGGCTGAACATGTGGGCTCTGCAAAAGAGCAAAGTAAAAGCAGCAGGAGAGTGCATCCTCCAGATCCAGTTTTCTTGGTATTACCATTTCTGAGGTGACAGGAAAGCTCATGGCACAATAAACTTTGTCCTGGGTCTGAAATTTTAATACATCAAAGTTGGCAGGTTTCACTGCTGTGTGGGAGAGAGCCTCCAGATGCAGAAGTCAGTGCTCACTTCAGCGACTATTTTTAGATGAACAGTGACGTCCATCTGAGCACAGCCACACACCCCGCTCTCAGACCACACTGCAGCAGAAAGAGCACTTAATTAAGTCTTAATATTTCAATTACACACCTGCCCACCATATTCCTTGTAAGCACCAGAACTCTCTGCACTGATTTATAACCGTGTCTTTCAAGTCTACTCATCTCACCAGCTATTATTACCCTGTAGGTCTTCCACAATTGCGCTAAAAACTGTAATGCATCCATTTCTTCCTAAAGATCTTAAAACATCCATTTCCTGGCCCAGAACAAATACTTGGCTTCAGTATCATGCTTTTGAGGATTTATGTTTATAGTTTTAACAGCTTATTTTAAGAACTTCTCATGCTTCCAGACTATACTTAATTAAAAAAAAAAAAAAGTATACTTTTTGCCAGGGTAGAACCACATCTATTTAATTCCCTTTATTGAGGGATAATGTAAAAGAGATTCAGACCTGTTTTCCTTTTTTTTTTCTTTCTACATACTCCTTCTCCCCACCCTTACCCAGTTGCAGCTACACATTTTTAGTGCCTTTAACAAGCCCACATCCCAGAAAGTAATTCTTTTGCTCACACGGCCCAATTCTGAAACTACTCAATTCATCAGTTTTGACACTGACCTGCCAAAACAGAAATTCAACCTGTCTTTTTAAACTCTCTCAAAACAAAAACGTATGTTTAAACATACACATGCACCTCACATACACGTGTGCCCTCTGTATATATGCATAGAATGGCTAGAGTTGGAACGGAATCTTAAAGATCATCAAGTTCCAGCCCTGCTACCACGGGCAGGGACACCTCCCACTACACCAGGTTGCTCAAAGCCCCATCCAGCCTGGCCTTCAACAATCCCAGGGATGGGGCATCCACAACTTCTCTGAGCAACCTGTTCCAGTGCCTCACCACCCTCGCAGGAGTGAGTTTCTTCCTAATATCCAATCTAAATCTCCCCTCTTCCAGTTTAAAACCATTACCCCTCAAAATATCACTATGCTTCCTGACAGAGTCCCTCTGCAGCTCTTCTGTAGGCTCCCTTCAGATACTTGAAGGCTGCTATAAGGTGTCCCCAGAGCCTTCTCTNTCTGATCATCTTTGTGGCCCTCCGCTGGACCCCGTTCTAACAGGTCCATGTTCTTTCTACAGTGAGGACTCCAGAGGTGTCTATTCCAGGTGGGGTCTCA
>VZRU01009754.1:38115-48121 GCA_013398155.1 Pedionomus torquatus | reverse complement strand
CCCCGAGCACCACGCCGTGCCAGGCAGGAGCATCTCTACAGTTTGGGAAGATGAAGAGTGCAGAACGCCGAGATCCGGCACCCACTTCTGCAGAAGCGTTTCGTGAACGACGCAGCGTAAAACCAGACGCAAGGTTTCTGCGGGGAGATAAGCGCCTCCGGCAACATCCAGCAGAAGAACCCCTGATGATTTTTAAACTTTAAGAAGATTAAACTAACCTTGCATTCTTAGCTTTTCTAAGCTACTCAGCCAAAATTAGGGTCATCCACAGGAAAAAGGGAAAAAAAAAAAAAAAAGGAGAGAGATTTATTTAAAAATAGTAGCTGATCCGAAAATGAAGGGTGTGCTTGGCTTTGGGCAGGAGCGTGCCCCGTCCTGCCGAGCACAGCAGCTCCCCAGCAGCACATCCACGTGCTCCAGAGCCACGGGCTTGCGGGAGGAGATGGCTTTGCATCGCGGGGCGGTGTCCAGGTCAGTCCTAAAGCCTTGCTTTTAGATACCAGCAGCACAGTTGGGTTTTTAAACTATTTATCCCACGCCACAATGATTTTGTCTGACTCCAGCTTCTTCATCGGGTATCACCCAGCACCGAGCCCAAAGCCGTGAGTGTCAGCTCCCTGGCACCGCTGTCACCAAACCTGTCACCTCCAGGGCCAACGCCAGACCAGCAAGGCCAGTTCCTGTGATGAAGATGAGCACAACGACCAGCCCCTTCGCCAGCCCAGCCCCTTCCCGCAGCCTGCCAGCGGCCCCGGGGACAGCACAATGTGTCTGCTATTAAAAACCATCAGCCGACCTTAAATGTGCTTCCTCCAAGGGGCAGGTGAGGGCTGGGCACCGGGTACTCACTCCAGCATCACTAAACCCAGAGGTCTCATGGTGTGGGACGTCTCTGGAATCCAGCAGGTTCTTCCCTTCTCCTTCAGTGTACTTGCACCACAAAGCTCTGCTCAGAGATCAGGAACAGCTTCTGACCCTCCACCACACCAGATGGGCTCACGCTTCCCAGTCCTCCTCATGAAGATCCTGTCCCAGACAGGAGCCTGGAGACGGAGGAAGGGCCGGTGACGGGAAGGAGATGGTGATGGTGGAGGAAAGGCTGGTGCCAGGGAGGAGATGGTGGTGGTGATGGAGGAGCCCAGCAGAGCACAGGGGGCTGTGGAGGGCAGCTGATCCCCTCAACCACCCCCTTTCCTTTACAGCCAAGGCTTAGTGGGGCAGAGGAACAGGAGATGATCGCGGGGAGATGCTGGAAGGGTTCTCACTGCAGACAGAAAGAAAATACAGGGGATCTTCTGCACTATTGCAGCAGTCCCGGTGCACACCTTGAGTGGCAGGGAAGCTCCAGGGAAGCAATTCCCACAACCAGCGGGCTGCAGGGGGAAGCTGGGAGTGAAACGGAGGAGCTGGGAGCCTTCTACCTCCTGCCAGGGGAAAAAATAAAAGCACATCAGCAGAAGCCGGGGGGGCATCCCGCATCCCCGAGCACCGGGGGAGAGGAGCAGGTCGGATGCCCAGAGGCACAGAGCAGTTCAAAGCTGGGGAGCGCTGGGGAGCGGCAGCTCTGCTGCACCTCAGCCCAGGCAACCACCCCAGAGAATCGTCTGAGACGGCTCCAAACTGCATAATAATAGATTCCCTCTTCCCCCCCGTGTAAGAATTTTTGCATTTCCTCCCGTGCCAGCTGGTGGGCACTTCTCCTCCACAGCTCCCGTGATGCCAGGTGGCTGCACCGAGCCAGGGCTCCAGCACCTCAGGGCAGAAACGGGGTTCAGAGTCTGACCGAGCTGATGGCCCCTGGGGAGGGACTGGATCTGCTCCACAGGAGTGGCCAGAAAGGACCGGAGAGGAGCAGGGCTGCAGAGGGGCCACCAGGGCGCTGCAACCCACCGGGCTCAGCTCCCCCATCCCAGCTCCTGTTGGGGCACAGCTGGGACCCAGCCAGCAGTGGCACCCCAAGCCCACGGGACCCCGGCAGGTCCTGGGCTCCAGGAGAAGGCTGCTCACCCAGAGCAGCACCAGCCACCACCAGCCCCAACCCGACCCTCCTGGAGCCGAAGCCGCGCATCCCCCCTGCGCCGCTCCGCGGATTAAGTGCAGGATTGAGGGAAGAAATAGCAGCAGCTGAAAGCGGCTCCTTTCTGCACTATTTGGTTTGGAAATCTCATTGTGGGGCTGGCCATCCCTCCCTGCTTCCTGAGCTTAGGAGAAGATTATTTTTTTAAAGGAAACTGTCAAAAAAAAGTCTATTTTACAAAGTGAAGTTTAAGCTTAAATCCCTTTGGCAGCAACATCTGAGCAGGGAGAGATCAAAGACCCACCAGCTCCGCTGCCAACGTGAAGAGATTTTCGCTGGCAATTTGATTGCAGCGCTGTGGTTTAAATGCTTCATTTCCAAAACCCAGCATCGTGCCGCTCGAGCCCGGGACGAGTTAGCAGCCAGTGCTGGGTTTGCAGGCAGGGCGCAGCCCCCCACCCGGCACCAGCGCCTCATCCCACCCACGGCACGAGGGGGAAAAATGGGGAAAAATGGGCAAAACCGCCCCCAAGAACATCTATTTGCAGACAGAGAAGAAGCAACTGGGAAACCCGGGAGCAGAGCAGAGAGATGCTCCTGGAGGGGAGCGCTCCAAGGGGACGCGTGACTGGCGATGGCCCCTCTGTCCCTGTGCCCCCCAGGAGGGGCTGTGGGCACCAGGAGCAGTCTCAGCACCAGCCTGGACTGTCCCCCATGTCAGAGTGACCCCTGATGATGTTGGGGCCACCAGGACACCGTGCAGCCCTCACACCATCCAAGGCTCCTGCGCAGGAGCCGAGACCACCCCCCCCAGCCCCGTCCCCTGCTCCATTGCCACAGAAAGAAGCATCATTATATTATTATTGGCTATTTTGATGTATTATTATTGCTATTCCAATGTATTATGACTGACTATTTCACTGCTCTTGCACCAGCTGATGCTCTGAGCTGCTTGCACCTGCCCAGGATGGGTCCAGGGACACCCCCCTGCCCACAACACCCCCAGGTCCAGCCCACAGAGAACACAGCCGGCAGCCAGAGCGGAGCAAAAGGCTGCTGTGCCCGAGCACGCTGTGGCAGGAGCTTCCAGAAATGACCAAGCAACACCACGGAGCCTCAGCATCACAAAAAGCCACCGGGAAGATGGCCTCGGAGCCACTGGAGAAGCCAGGAATCAAGGAGCTGGCTCCGGGAGTGGTCCCTTGGTTTCTGAGAAGACCCAGCAGGCGATGAGCCCTGAGCAGCCCGATGCAGCAGGGAGCAGAGGGGGGAACATGGCTATTTCCATCCAAATCTCCAAGCCCCAGGCTGGTACCCAGTCGCCACGGTGATGCCAACCTCACTACGGTGATCAGAAAGAAATGGAGGGACAAGGGTGAGAGGGGAACAATTTTTCCTGGGGGGACACCACAGACAGCTTCCAAAAGCAAGCCCAGTGGAGGAGAAAATACCACAGAGGGTTTGGAACAGGGATGCACAGACACCAAGGAGCACTGGTCCCCAACAGTGAGCTGCTGGGGATGCAGCAGGTCGGAGCAAGCCCACCAGGCGCTTTCCCGTGTGCCAAATGAACACATCCCTGAGACACACACAGGAACCCCCCGGAGCAGAGGTGCCACCCGGAGCAGAGTCCCCCGAGGAGCAGATCGGCAGCTGCAAGAAAGCAGCTGATGAGAAATGCAGAGCTGTGCCCTGAAAGCCCCAGCTCCCCCCGAGGCTGCAGCCCCCGGGGACGCGCTGCCCGAGCCCACGGCTACCTGCCCACCCCAGGAGACCCGGAGGGAGGGAGAAGGGGTTTTACGTAACTCCAGGGTGTAATCCTGCTGTACTCACAGCATACACGCTCCAGTATTAATTCCCTGTTATCTGTAATCCTTCCTCCTAGCTGACACGGCAATTTCTGCCTTCAGACTTAGCAGGACACTTCGCCCCACAACTTTATAAAGCTTTAGAGAAGGCAAGTTACTAATGAAGCGAGTCCTCAAGCCGTTGGCTCCAGATTATCGACTCCCTGCTTTAATCCACAAGCAGGTTTTTAAAACCCTTTGACAGACCAGCACACGCGAGAGGTCCCTCACAGCTCCCCATCACTGAACTCCAGCCGCTGCTGCTGACGTCCCCAGCTCGGAAAGCATCCACTTTGGGACAGAGTTTAGCACATCTTTTAAATCCTGAGTCATAACCAGGGACTCTCTCCCCCTGGGACGTGCCAGCCTCCCAGGACTGTCCACACCTCGCTGCTGCATCTGGTGGGCTCTTACCTCCTCCTTGGAGGAAGGTGGTTTCCCAGCAGCTCCGCACGCCCGAGAGCTTGGCAAAACTCGCTCTGTCCCTTCCCCGAACCCAACAAAGACACTGGCACTGCAGCTCTGAGGGCACGGCCCCCCCAGCCCCCCTGTTTCTTGGGAAGGAGCAGGATCCAGCTCCGTGGAGAGGCAGGGACGGAGGCGCCGGAGCCGCTCTCAGGGCAGGAGTCCCGTCCCGAGCAGGGCTGTCTGCGCACACCAGAGCCCGAGTGGCAGGGACAGGGCAGGCAGCGGCCACCGAGCCAAACCCAAGGCCAGGAGCTCCACGGGACACATCTCCCATCCCGGGTGCCGGCGACAGGGCCATCTGTTTGCTGTTTCCGCAGCAAAATATTCCCCAGTGAGTCACCGGCAAGAACCAGCGCGACGCCAGTTTCTGCCAGAACGGCGAGTTTCACACCATTCCAATATTTATCATGGGTTAAACACAAGGGATTTGAGAAAAATCAAATCAAAGGGGAAAAAAAAAAAAATTTTAAAAAATAATGCCGAGGAGCCCTGCAGCCACCAGCAGCTTCCAGGTGGGCACCGAGGGGTGGGAGGGAAGGACCTGCCAACAGAGAAGCAGAGGGGACCCCTCCGGTGGGACTCCCCCACCCCATCACCTGACACCCCCACCACAAGAGACTGTGTTCCAGCTTTAAAGACCGGTGTCAAGAGGTGAATTCCTCAGGAGGAGCCCAAGCTGTGCCTCAGATCTCCAGCAGCTCCCTTTTCCCAAAGGAAACCCAGAGCCCCCCAGTCGGTGCCACCTGCAGGGGACATCAATACCAATTAACACCCGTCCTCGTCCCCTGTGACACCCGCAGCCACGCTCACCTGCAGGGGCTTCGGAGCACCCTGGTGTGCAGTGAAAAACACAAACAGGAGGGTTTGGGGATAAGAGAAAAGACTCCACTCTGCAACACCCGATGTGCCAACGCCTGATTTTGTGAAGAACCTGCTGCCCTGACTTGTTTAAGGCAAGAAGCAGTTTTTACCTTGTTTCCCCTGAACACCCACGGGGCTACCGGAGCCCGGCATCACGTTCCCTTAGCGATTTCTTTCATCACCACAAACAGAATTTCCTCCCTCCCTCTCTCCCAACATCAGTCAGCCCAAGGCAGGACGTCCCCCCTGGAGGGACAAAGCCCTGGCTGGTGCCAGCAGAGCCTTCCCGAGGATGCAGAGAGCATCAGCCCCCGGCGCAGCGCTCCAGCAATCCATACGTTACGTCCTGGTGACTGATGACATGCCACCTTACATCTTGCTACCGTATAACTTTTATGAATTAAATTTAGAATTTACAAGTCTATAATTTAGAGGCACTGGAAAAGCTCTCTCCATAAAACCAAAGTGTTTTTTCCAATAACTCACTCACTTCTTTTTTTTCCCCATTCAGGCAAGCTTGGAGAGGCTCCACACGTGCTCATTTAAATTGGCACCCTGCTCCCATCAGCACAACAAATACTCCTGGTGCAACTAATTCTGGTCTATATTATTTAGAGACTAATAAACACCTTCACAGTAACGACCCGATGACAAACACAGCCTTGTCAGAAAGCCAGCCCTACTTGCTGCACACATGGGAGACAATTTTAGAATCATACAATGGTTGGAGTTGGAAGGGACCTTCAAGATCATCAAGTTCCAACCCCCCTGCCCTGGGCAGGGACACCTCCCACCACACCAGGGGGCTCCAAGCCCCATCCAGCCTGGCCTTGAACCCCTNNNNGGTGCCCCTCCGCTGGACCCGTTCCACCAGGTCCATGTCCTTTCTGTGCTGAGGACTCCAGAGCTGGACACAGGACTCCAGGTGGGGTCTCAGGAGCGCAGAGCAGAGGGGGAGAATCACCTCCTGGACTGGGATTTGCAAAGTCCCAGGGGGCATCTCTCTTTCCCAGCTCTGTTCTCTCCCACACCTTGTGGGGAACGAGCTCTGCCTCAGTGCTACTGCTCCACAGCCCCGGAAAAATGCACCAAACCAAACGCCAAGATGGGAACCCCTGTGCTCAGTCACCCCCAGGAAACCAGGCACCCTGGGTTTTCTTGGCAGCCCTCCTGCCGAGGAGCTCGCTTCTCCTCCAGTGGCCGGAGGCAGCAAACGGCTCACGGGAGAAGAGAAAGAAAAAGTATAAATGGTTCATAAAAAATTTACATTTCATGAAAGCGAAGCGAGGCACTGGAAGGAGCCCGGGGCGAGAGCTGCAGGAGCTCCTGGAGAGGCTGCAGTCCAGCCCAGCCACCCCTCCACCCTTCCCTCCATCCTCCCAGCGGCTCCCCGAGAGTGCAGCCCCCAGACCCCCCACCCCAGGGCTTCCTGCACCAACGCTCCAGCATCATGCCCAGGAAGATGGAACAAGTCGTTTCATTTGTTTGAGCCCCACAACTGCCCCCAAGCCCTTGCCACGGCGCCGCAGAAGCCACTGGAAGGATCTGCAGTGAGGTGTTAGAGCAAAGCCCGGGGCCAGCGGCGGCTGTAGGACCCGAGGGAGCAGAGAAACCCACCGGCCAGACGTGGCCCCAACTGCCAGGAGGCTAACGCCGAGGTCTACAGCTTCTCCCAAAACCATTTCCCCAAAAAAACCAGGAAAACTGGTGCCTGTGCAGCCTCCTGGCTGGAGGGGAGGGGATGCAGCTCGTGCTCCCAGAGACAGCAGCAAACTAAAATAAGCCCAATGAAAGGGGAAAATCAAGGGCAAACCCCAAATCCAAGCAGAAGGCAGAAATTCAAACCCCCAGTTCGGAAGCAAGACTGAGAGCGGGTCCAAAAGCAATTAATATTTAAATCTCCTCAAGAATAAAGGTTGTCAGGAGCACAAGCCTTGTTATTAAGGCAAACCAGATCTTATTTGTGCTACAGAAATGACCATATGTGGAATTCTTCTGGGAGACCGCAATCAGATTAACATGATAATGAACTCTGATTTACCCAGCGATGGGAAGATCTTTGTCCTCGGAGACACCACGCTACTCCCTGAATATTAACCAAGATGACTTTCTATTTTATATAACCACAGGTTTCACTTGACTGCAACGGCTGTTAATCCTCCCCAAAGGTGCCTTCCCAGGGAGAGGGAGGAGAGCCCTTCTAAGGTGTAAATGATGCCCACTAACAGAGGGACAGAGCGCAGGAGCCTCCCAAGAAACCTGGTTCCTCCCCCCACAGAAAACCAGATGCAAACACAAGCTCTGTGTGATGGAAACTTCCACGCTGACAATGTTATTTCCCCAATAACACCACGGAATAAACCTTAGATAACACGCTGGGCAAAGGGTGCAGAGGCAGAAGTCCCTCACGAGGCTGGAAAAGCATTAATTGGTGGAAAACGCTGCTGCTGTGAGCCTTCTCCCCAAAAACAGGGGCCCCGGAAGGGCTGTGCCAGCATCGGTCCCTCGCCAAGCAGGGACACTGCAGGCACTGGGGAAGCAGCTCCAGCAGCCACTGTCCCACAGCAAAAGCCATCTCTTGGGCTCCTCTCCCCTTCCCCAAGCCAGGGACGCTTTGCTCAGCGAGCCCAGTTCAGGGGGATGGGGGTGGGCTAAAGCACACGTGCCCGTCCTCGATGCCACCCCCAAGGATGGCTTGGCCAAGGGCAGCTCCTGCAGACACTGCCGGGCAGCACTGGGGCTTAAAACACCACGGTGGAGAGACCCTTGGATGAGGGGAAGGGAACCCACCTCCAGCATCACCTCGGAGGGACTGGGGTCTGTGTCCCTGCAGGGATGCGGCAGCACAGCCAGCCCCACGGCACGCAGACCCACCGGCCAGCCCCACGGCACCCAGTGAGGGTGGGCAGCGTCGGCTGGCAGCACGCACAAAGCAAGACCCCTCCAAGGGAAGGGCACCATCCCCTTCTCCCCCCCAAAGCTGTGGCCAGGAAAGAGATGCTGGCTGGGGGGCAGGCGGGGGGCAGCTCTCTGCACTGGGGGTCCCGGGCCAGGGAGCACGTGAGCCGAGACGGCAGGCAGGCCTGGTCACAGCTCTGCTCCCCCACTAAAAGCCTTCCAAGCCCCTCGAGCAGCCAGGTGTTGACTTCGGAGCCCAGCCAATAGCCCTGCTTTATTCATCGCAAGTCCGAGAGAAAAATGTGTTCAGACGAGAAGCTGCAGCAGTGGGGGAGCCCCAGCACGGCTCCTTGGATGGTGCCCCCTCCTCCGCAGACCCGCTCGGGTTCGTGCGGGACCACTGCCTGCCGACACCCCCCAGCCAAGCCTGGCCAGTGGCCCCGGTGGCCCTTTGCCGTGACGCCCCGCAGACACCGCAGTGACAGCTCAGATCATCTCCCCGACGCTCCAGGAGATGCCCGACACCAGCCCAGCACCCACGGGGAACGAAAAACCCCGACTCAGCTCTTCCCAGGTCACCCATGGCTGACTTCCCTCCTCCTCACCCCCCCCAACTGACTTTTTTCTCTATTTGTTAGCATTTTAGGATGAAAAAGAAGGAGCACAGCAGCTCCATTCTCTGCACATCGCACACATCCCTCTGCAAATCCACCAATTTTTTTCTTTTCACCATTTAAGTTTCGGTAGCTCATGTCCACGTCGAGTATTTACAGTGGGCTGGGGTTTTCAGAAAAGGAAGAAAAACTGCTTTAGCTGATGTGATTTCATTTCTAAAGGCTGGTTGGCATAATATGAGGAATGGGCAGGAGCAGAGATGTATTTGTCATCTCAGCAAGGCCTCAGCTTTGCTTTGCCTGTGGGTTTAATGTCTCAAAATACATATTCATTTAAATGCAAATTTCTGGCTTCACCTGGGACCCAACAAAAGCTCCTGCTGAAATGAATGTTGACCTTTGATGCTGTCTCTCCATCTCCCCTGGCTTTCTTCTGCAAATTGAAGCCTTTGAAGACGATTTGGACTTCGGACCTCGCTGGGAAGAACGTGGTGCCGGTGAACTGCAGCCACCGACCCGTCTCCACCACCCAGCCCAGACGACACAGACCTCCTGGTGATGGGCACCAGGAGAAGGGTCCTCTGGGAGGGTAACAGACTCCTTGGAAAACCCACCTCCATTGCCCAGAGAGATGGTCAGAGCTGGAACCGTCGCGGGTCTAGGGGCAAGATGCCCAGAGCTGATGAGCGTCAGACATGGCCCTTCCCAGAGGACATCATGGTCCCCCCTCCCTGGTGAGCGCAGGGACAGCCAGGCAGCCCCACAGCGTGGCTCAGGCCACCCTCCTGCCACGGAGGAGCCCCCGGGCTCTGCAGGGACCGCACAGCCCCCGACACCCTCCATGTGTCCTGACATCTCCATGCCGGGGACACAGGGGTCTACAAGGGGTCTACGGACACAGGGGTCTGCAAGATGCCATCCTGCTCGTCCCCCCCAGGCAGCACAACCCGTGCCCGGCTGGAGGAACCGTCACAGAGAAGGGCTCAGCACAGCTCTCGTGGGGCGCTTCCAGCCGCAAGGGCACGGGGCTTCGCTCAGGCGTTGCTATTTTTAAAGAGAAGACCCCAAAAGGCCTCTTGTCCTCCCAGTCAGACGCCAGAGTCACACGCGACCTTTTCAGATTAACCCGAGAGGGCAAACCAGCCTTCTCTCGGCAGCGTGATTTGGGGCATGGTGATGTGGGCTGACATCTCCCCCCAGAAACACCCACGGGACACAGCGCCTTGGTATTTCGCAGGAGACGTGTCAGGGGATATGAGGTCCTCCCGAGCCCAGAGCGGGCACACGGCAGGCGACACTGC
>VZRU01009754.1:9201-38105 GCA_013398155.1 Pedionomus torquatus | reverse complement strand
TCCTTCCTGGGAGAGCAGAAAGAAAGCTGCCATTCCGTGCGTCTCCCAGGTTCTCCGGCAGGATCCAATTATCCATGGCAAGCCATAAGCAGGATTATTCCCCCCACCCCCAACAGAAGAATGCCACCTTAGTTCTCTGTCCCATCCTGGTGGTTTCACCCCCTCAGCCCCATCACACCCCCTCAACTGCAAGACCTGAAGGCTCGTCCCCACCAAGCCACGGAGGCATGGGGCTGAGTCCATCCCCTGCCCACCCAGGCCCCAGGATGCCCATCCCAGACCCCAGGATGCCCATCCCAGACCCCTCACCCCCATCACCACACGGGGAAGGGCATGAAAACCTCTGGTACGAAAGCAAGAGCCTCCTCGCAGAGCCCCCACCCCAGCGCTGGGAGGCAAACTGGGGGGAGCAGTGACCTGGGGACATGCAGGAGGAAAGGGCACAAAAATCGGCCCGGGTTTCTAAGAGCAAAAAAGCATTTCCCACATGATACGGAACCACAGAGTGGGTCGAGGTGGACGGCTGGTTGTACCCTGTACAACCCACCCAGTGCCCACCCTGGCACTTTCGGGTACCAGTACTCACGTGAGCACATCCAAGGCAACCGCTTGCCCCTGAAAAAATGCCTTTCCTGTGGGCAGGGGCCGTAGGGAGAGCCAGGGAAGGGCACTGCCTGCAGGCACAGGGGTGAAGAGTTTTAACAGTTGCTGAGATTTTCATTTTAAATTGAAATCTTTGCTGTGAGGGTGGTGAGGCACTGGAAGAGGTTGCCCAGAGGAGTTGAGGCTGCCCCATCCCTGGAANNGTCCCTTCCAACTCTAACCATTCTATGATGATGATGAAAGCTGTTCCCCTTCCCCAAATCAGTGGGGAATGGCAGGAGCATCCCTGGGAGCACCCCAGGGAGGGGAGCCAAGCCCTGGAGAAAGCAGGCAGAGACCTCGGCTGCAGCACAGAGTGGGATGTACTCGGGCAGTATCCGTGCTGCCGGGGGCTGGGGGTGACACCCCTAAAACCAGAATGAGATGGGAAAACATGGGCACTGCAGCAGCACCTGCAGGACCCACGTCTGGCTCTCCCCTCTCAGAAAACAAGATGCCCCCAGGTACCCCAGGGTCTGCCCGGAGGATGCCCCGAGCCGCCCCCTCATCACATTAAGTAGGGCTGGGTCATCCTCCCTAATTACTGCAATGCCTTATTGCCTGGCTAAAGGCATGACAGCAGGGTGACGGAGATGCCATCTGAACCTTCGCTGCACAAATCAGGGTGATTCTTTTGACACGAAGCACAGGGCTGTGCTGCAGAGCCCCTGTCCTGCCTGACGGGGCCCATCTGGGCTGACTCGGGGGGAAATAAGGGGGAGACCAGGTCCTGCTGGCAGGGAGGAACCTGGCAGAGCATCACCCCTGCTGCACCCGGGGCAGCCACCACTTTCACAACACCACACACCTATTTTAAATAATGAAGTGGGGTTTTAAAGGCACTGATTGAACGTCCCACCAAGAGGGGCTGAGCCAGAGGTGGGACGTGCCGCAGGGATGCAGCTCGGGTGGGTGCACTCCTGCCCCCTCTCCCAGCCAGAGCCCGGCTCTGAGAGTCGCCTGCCAAGGAGTATTTAGAGATGGGCTTAACAGGGTCCCACAGGGGATTTTGCCCCAGTATTGAAACTGGGATGTGCACGGGCAGGAGGTGCGGAGCCGCCCCGGGAGCGGGGCACATGCTGCAGAGCTGCTCCAGGAGCCAGCGGGGGATCCTTCTCCCTGAGGGAATTGCAGATGGGCAGAGCTCAACCATCCCTGTGAGCATGGCCAGTTCATTTTACAGACTCCAGCACCTCCAAACAAACTATCACTTTAAAAAAAAAAAAAATCAACTCCTGGCAATACTAAAAGTCATAGATGTTAAAAGAAATAGTCCAAGTTCTCTTGCCAGAATCCACTCTTCCCATGCTCACTTGGGTGTCCTGGACAGCCACTACCACACGGGCAATTACATCAGTTTTAAACGCTGGTTAGAGAGAATTTCATATTTAAGAGAAAAATAATCCACAGAAACCTCTCCTCAAACCAGGACAACGGCGCAGAAGCAGCCAGGAGATGAGAATTTTGGGACAGATCTCCACTGACAGCAGCAGTTCTCAGGAGGGGCTGGCCCTGCTGCACCCCCCTGGGGCACGGGGGTCCCAGGGACACCCACCCTGAGCACCAGCATCACACGGGCACCTCAGCACACGCGGCCCCGGCTCCCGGGGGCAGGACAGGGGCTCCTGCCCACAGACCCGTCCCCTCGCTGGGCACGGGGCGCTTGCCCTCGGCAGCGGGAGCAGCGTCGGGAACGCAAACCACCCAGGGCCCGGGGGTTCACCACACGCTCAGAGCGCTGATTAAACCACGTCAGGCAGGAGGATTACTCATGTCCACGTCCAAAGTCATTGTTTTAAGCCCAGATGGCCGCGTAAGCCTCGCCGCAGCCCGGATCAGCCGACGGGAATCGCTCGGCTTAACAGCAGGAGGCTTCTGATGGAGCACTTGATGGAAGCTAATGCTGAACATCAACGCCAGGGTACTGCCCTACTGACAGCTCCAGACCAAACACAGCCTTATTCATATTTTTTTCCTCCCCCCATCCGCGAGCACCCTCCATCCCCCCCGTCACCACGGGGTCCTGCCTTCTGCAAGAGCATTTCCCACCCCTTGGACCAAACCCCAAGTTTGAAACCCTCAGCGTGGCCTCGCGTGGCAATTTCTGAGCCCAATAATGGGGAGAGGGAAGAACAGCGAGTGAAGCCGGGGAACCCCGGCACTGAGGAACCGCCGAACAGTCAGTCCTTTGAGCAAAAGGAAATAAAGGAGGTGGGGGTGTAACTCCACACACCGGCTCCCGAGTTGATTTTAAGACACAGGCCAGCAGAGGAAACAGAAATAATCACAAAATGAAGTCATTGTGGCTGCACTATCGCATCCAGTTATCTCAAGGCTGACAAAAGATCAGGCCTGGAGGAAGAGTCTCCCTTCTTGCAGCTGAGCCAGCAGCGCTGCTGGGGCTGCCCCCCCCAGCTGGGGCTCGGCTCCCCTGCCCCCAAAATTTCACCCAAAAGGTGGTTTCCCTGTGTCTGCAGTGAGCTGGCCGTGGCACACATCCCTGCCCATCGCTCGGTGGCCCACGCTGGACCGCTCTGCTCGCCCCACTGGGGCTCCGAGATGGAGCTCGGGGCTTCCGAGGCTGCCCCGGGACCCGCTTAGCCCCAGCCCTCCTGCAGCAGCACCTCTGCCCCCCCGGCTCCCCAAACCAGGCTCCTTTTTCTGGCTCCTTTGCCAGGAATAAGGGAGTGAGACCGTGCTCCCGGCAGCCGGGCAAGGCTGTGCCCCGGCTATTAAAGAGGAAAACTCCTTCCATCGCGGGCTTCAGCTGCTTTAACATATTCCACAAGACAGAACGACTCCTGGGAAAGTTTGCCAGTGAGTTTCTCCAGAGCAAGGGGAGATGAGAAAGAGAGAAACTACACGGTGACTCAGCTCTCCCACAGCAGCTCCGCAGCCGCTGCTTGAGACACAAGAAAGGAGAGGGCAGGAGAGCTAGCGAAGAGGGGAGACAAAAGAAAAACCCTCTCCATTAGGCACAGCCAAGTGCAAGCATCTCCAGAACGCCCCAGGACGGCTGAATTCTAGATGCCTCCCCGAATGAGACATCTGATCAGCTCCCGAAGGACGTTTTCCTGAATGAACCCCTCTCCTGGCTGGGATGTGGCAGCAGAGGACAACAGATGTGCCCAGTTGATAATGGATTTTCACCAACAGCCAGTCTGGGGGCAGCAGCAGCTGCCAAGACCTCTGCCAGCCTGCAAAGCACCATCCCCACAGCTCCTTTTGAGGGGAACAAGAGCCTGTGCCCCTCCAAGGCTGCTCCCCACCAGCCCTGCAGCACCTTCAGCCTCACGGCAGGGACACGCCAGCCCACAGCCACGGGCTCTCCTCCTTTCCCAGCTAGATGATGCCAAACACCACAGCCCTAAGAAACATCCTCAAAGCAAGGACCACAGCACAGGAACTTCATTCTGAACATCCCGGGGTGCCCTCACTGCCCACATCTCAGGTGAAACAGGGGACTTGTGCCAAGCGCCCATCCCTGTCCTGCAGCCCTGGGCTCTGAGATGCACCACTGCCAGGTCCCAACCCCACCTCTGGACACGGGGTGGGACCCCCTTGGAAAGGGCTGAAGTGTTGTTATGAGCCAAAACTGCCAATTCCCTGGCCCTGGAGCAGCAGGAGGTCCCCGCTGCGCTGCGGGGAGAGGCAGCAGTACCGCCCCGCAGCTCCTTTCCCCTCCTCCTGCATCCCGTGCTGCCGAGTGCAGCCCTAATTACTCATGTTAAAAAGGCCCCTCAACCCACATCAGCAATATTTACCTCCCTTAATTAAAGATGGCAGTAATAAACATGAAATACGGACAAAAAAAAAAAGGTTTTAATAAATACTGCCTCAGGGAGCTCAGAGCCAGGCTGGAAACACTTAATATCAGATGTACCATTGTTATGAAATTAAAACAATATATTGCCACATAAAAGCGATATTAAAAATAATTATCATAAATTAGGCTCGGGTAGGCTGGAACCCCCCCGGGCAGGAGGGAAAGCGCGTTCCCACAGTTTTCCCAGGAAAAAGCAGCCCCAGATCCGTCTGCTCCTGCAAAGGGACCCTCCAAAGGGAGGGCCAACATCTCCATCCCCTTCCAGGAGCCGTGGCCATGCCCCCCATCCCAATTCCTACTCTCAGCCAGATTTCAAGGTGACCAAACCTGAAATAATTAGTCAAGGCCTAATTAGCTTTCCTCTGCTCTGCAGGGCAAGGTCTCAGCTCCCGGTTTGCATGGGACACCANAGAGAGGATGGTGCCAGGGTGGGCAAATGCCATCTCCCCCGGTCCCCCCCCCAGCCTGACCCCGACCACGGAGAGACCCAGGGAGCTGCCACCAGCGCAGACACCAAACGCGGTGGGTGAAAAATGAGCCCTGTCAGACCCGCTCACATTTTTTGATAAGCTTAAAAAATCGCTAATAAAGGCGACAGAGTTGATTTAATATATTTAGACTGCCGTAAGACACTTAACCTGGTATTGCGTGGCATTCTGATTAAAAATTAGAATGATACAACATCAACACGACACGCACTAAATGGATTAAAAGCTGCCTGCAACGCAATGAGGATGCTGAAAGCGCCGGGCGGGTGTTTAACAGGGATCCTCAAGAAAACACATCCAATTGCCGAGACTTTAACCAAAAACCTACAAGAAAACGCAGCTGTGCTGTGGAGCTGGCAGCTGACGGAGCAGCGAGCAAGAAGATGCCAGGGCAGTGGTACAGAGCCCCCGGGATTGCTCCGTAAACTAAACACAAACTAAAAATCAACACTTTCTCTCTGCCAAGCGAAGCACACGCACCTGGGAATGGGAAACACATACCTGCTTCTCCTTCATTAAGGTAACAAAGCGCCTCCATCTCATGGCACAGAAGGGACTGAAGGCCACAGGGTGGTGGGATGGACAGAGGAGGACCAGCAGGACCTGGGACCCAGACACCGAGGCAGAGACGTCACCACGTGCCAGGCGCTCTGGGGAGCACCACCAGCCCCAGCGCCTCCAGAGAAGGGACACGAGAACACCACAAACCACCCAGAACATAAAAGCATCCCCCTCCTGTCCCAACACCAGATTGACAGAAGAATAGAAGAAAGAGCAAATAGAGTAAATCTTCCCAAAACAGCTGCCTCTGCCAGAGCAGAGCAGGCTTTGGGGATGCCCTGAAAGTCCAGAGTTGGGACTTGTGAAGGCATCTACACCTGGGATAAAACTCAACAACAAAACCGAAATGTACCACCGTATACTTTGACTAGAAGGGATCTACTACAGCTTCTGGGCTGCAGTTTGGGGAGGTTTTTACAAATTATTCCTCTGGTCAGAATTAGGACAAAGAATTCAACAGCAGCAGAGGAAAGAGCACAGCTGAAAAATCGGGGCAAGTAGAAACCAAAGGTACCACGCTGGCCAGGACCAGCCTCCAACTCACACCGGTTGCTCTGCAGACCCCCACCCACAAGCAGGGAGCCCCCCCCAGGATGAGGAGACCCTTCCCCAGCACCAGGGGAGGACCCGCCTGTGCCCACTCAGCCCCTCCTGCAGGGCTGAAGTCACTCATCTTCCTCGCTAAGGGGACAGTAGAGACAAACAGAAGCCGGGATGAACCCCAAAGCCGGGGCTGGTGGGGGAGCCAGTGCCGCAGGCGATCGGCTGCCAGAGCTATTTATAACCTCACAAAAACCCAGACCGTCGTGACTCAGCAGCAGACACCATCCTGCAGGCAGGAAAAAACCACTTGCTACAAGATCCCAGCGCAGCAACGGGTAGCTCACCCGCTCCACCTCCACGGCAGAAGCCCAGAGGGTCACCAGCGGTGCCGCCCGGCGCAGCCAGCGATGCTGGAGCACAGGAGAGGGGACAGAGAGGGCTGGTGGCCGGTCACACCAGAGCCCTCTGGATGTGCCATCAGCCCAGGGCTGGGTCAGGGCCGAGCATCACCTTCTTCCCAGCCAGGCCCATGGGCTGTTTTCTACATTTTCTGTTTTTCTACATTTTCCTAGTACAGGAAAATACTCCTCTGAGGTGTGATGGAAATGCTATGTGATGCGCAGCAGCCACTTTCTCCTGTTTTCCCCCACATTTCCCATGTTTCCCACCCTGAGGTGCAGTGAACACACCAGCCTGGGCTTTGGCACCTTCTCCCCCGCCCGTGGGTCAGAGCCCCCACCAGGGCCACCCTTTGCACCCTCTGCTCCGGGTTCCTCAGGAGAAAGCACTGACTCTGGGTCACCTTTCAGAAATAGGTAACCTGGCACCTGCACCCAGGGGCTGTAGGACTCACCCACGGTCTGGGGGAAAGCACCTGAGCCCCCAGACACACAAAACGAGGGCTCGGAACAAACACCATCCCTGCAGTCGCCAGGGCTCATTCTTTTCATAACCCCTGGAATCCCAGCTCTTTTGCACAACTCCCCACCTGCCCCAGCATCACCCAGGGCAGGTCCCAGCTCACAGCCTTCATCCCACCCTGGAGACAAAAGCTGCAGGGCTCAAAGAAATCCTCTGGTCTCCTGGAGAGCCAGAGGGTCCCCCAGCCCCACCAAAGCACTTGGTGCACAGCTCCATACTCACCACAGAGACATCCCAAACAACCCATCAACTCCAAAGAAACTCCTACCCCACAAATGCTATTTACACAGAGTGTAAATAGAGCCTGGTCCCACCCCAGTGGGGCAGAGCCAGGACAGCCCAGCTGGGTCCACTTGGGACCCATTAGCACCAGGGAGGAGCCAGGACAGCCCAGCTGGGTCCACTTGGGGCCCATTAACACCAGGGAGGAGCCCCCACCCAGCCCTTGCTNTGCTATTTACACAGAGTGTAAATAGAGCCTGGTCCCACCCCAGTGGGGAGGAGCCAGGACAGCCCAGCTGGGTCCACTTGGGACCCATTAGCACCAGGGAGGAGCCAGGACAGCCCAGCTGGGTCCACTTGGGACCCATTAGCACCAGGGAGGAGCCAGGACAGCCCAGCTGGGTCCACTTGGGACCCATTAACATCAGGGAGGAGCCAGGACAGCCCAACTGGGTCCACTTGGGACTCATTAACACCTGGGAGGAGCCCCCACCCAGCCCTTGCTGGGAGGAATGGGGCTGGGGGGTCTGCTGTGGGGCTGAGAGGTATCTCCAGTGGGGTCCATCTGCTGGAAGAGCTCATCCTGGGCACAGACACCCCTTTCTCAGGGTGCCCAAGGTCCTACAGGCTCAACTCTCCCTCCTCAATTTTGGGCACAGCCTGTTTTCTGAGTAATGCACAGAAGAGGAAGAACCATCTCACCACAAGCCAGCCCCTGTTTTTTTCCCCGTATTCCCGGGTACCACTGGGTTATTTGCCCCCGCCAAAGGGACCTCCCAGCAGATGGCAGCTCATCTCCAGACTTCCTTCTGGTGCTTGTGCACTTCACCCCCAGTTCTGCCTTGCTGCGGGGGCTCCCTTCCCCAGTTTCCCTGGGGAGCACCCTGAGACCGCAAACGCTCAGCAAAGGCAGCGCCTCTGTTTCGGTGGGGGTCCCGGGACAGTCGCTGAGCTGCGATGCCCGTTGACTGTTCCGCTCCACGTACTGCAGAAAGGAAAGAGCTTGTGCACGCAAACGGCAGTTGTTTTTGGGCAGAGAACAGAATTTTTCAGCGCTGCTAATGCTAGGAGAGCGAAGGAGCTGGCCTCTCAGCTCTGCATCTCCATCTCCCGTGTCCTCGCGGTGGCATCCAAGTCCCCATCCTTGTCCACCTTGGGCTCTGGGTGGTGTCTTTTCAGGTGTGAACTTCACCGGGGACATCTTTCCCCAAGCTGAAGGTGATGCTTCCGTGGTCTGACGCTCAACTGAGTAAACCCTCAGTCCTTGGTGATGTTGGTGGAAGCGAAGGGAACCTCATGGGACACGGAGTGAGCGGTGTCTCCCATCAGAAACCCACCACAGGTTGTGGCCACGCAGCAGACAGCATGTGCCAGCCCGAAATCTTCCAGATCTACCATGGAACTGGCAAAAGCCCTGCACCATTGTTTATCGCCCAGTTTAAACCAGGCACAAAGTGAGTCTTGGAGCCCAGAGTGTCCAGCTGGAAGGGGCCTCTAAAGTCCCCCCCTGGGCAGGGACACCTCCCACCAGCCCAGGTGGCTCCAAGCCTCATCCAGCCTGGCCTTGAACCCCTCCAGGGATGGGGCAGCCACAGCTTCTCTGGGCAACCTCTTCCAGTGCCTGTGATCCCGGGCGCCGCTGCCAGCAGCACCACTGAGCCCCCCCAGATTTGCACCTGTGTTTTCAATAACGAGAGAAGATCCATCTCCCTGAAGGTATTTTCTCCGACATGACGGGCGACATCATCTGTCCCTCTGCAGTTTTGGGGGAAGGAAGACAAATGCTTCTTTCCTGCTCAGTTCTGCAGCTGGTGATGCCGGGGAGCAGCGGGCGGCAGAGCCTCAGCATCCCTGGGCAGGGGTGGAACCCCCACTGCTGCTGCTGAGAACCAGCGGTACCCACCTCCTGGGGCACAGGCAGGGTCCTGGTCCACGCCGTACAAAAGGCTGCAGCTGGGCTCCATCCACCTTGGCTTTCTGGCAATAAATCCGTACTCCCCAGCTCCATTCTGCTCAGCGGCGCTGAAGTCACCCCAGAACTATCACCTTCCAGTTTCATCTTTTGAATAAAATAAGCCCACCCTCCTTCCCTGGCAAAAGGCAAATGTACAGTAACACTAAAAGGCCCACGGCTTTCAGGTAACTTGAATTAGAGGAGGAGAGAGAAACCCCCGTCGTTTCCCTTGGTGAATTCTTTCCACCCTTCAACACGCTTGCCCTTAGAGCAGCGCCCGGTCCTGCCGATGGGACACGATGCCAGCCCCCGGGGACTCCGGCTTGGTGATTCTGGGGGCACTAACTGGGATTCAAACCACATTTAATATATGTTTCTTCCCTAATAATAATTAATACATAATTATATATATATAACATATGATATAGATAATTAATAAATATAATTATATATAATATGTAATTAAAATAATATATATTAATAATAGATATAATAATTAATATCTGTTTCTTCCCTACATCCCTCTACCTCTTTCCACTTAGGCTAAACTTTAAAAGTTAGAGTTTTTGGTCTTCCATGTATTTAGTTTTTAATTCTTCGCTATTTTGTGCAGCAACCCCTGCGGGGGCCGACTGAGCCGCCCGGCTCCGACGCGGGATGCACCATCCCACCAGGGGCCTCAAAGGGCCAGAGCAACTTTCAGGGAGAAAAGAAATAAAAAAAAAAGGCCATTTTTTGTCCTCTGGAGGAAACGTTTCAGCCTTTGAGCCCAAGGTCCTGCGGTTCTTGCCCCGTTCCCCGGGCAGAGACTCGTCTTCCCGGGGCTGAGCAGCAGGACCTGCGGCTCCCACGCAGGGATCCCAGGGCAGCGTTGCCCAACGCCCAGCACGGCAGTGCTTTTTGCCTAATTACCGCTATAAAAAGAAAGCAGCTGTCAAAGAGAATTATTCAGATTTTGCAATACTGAAACAGAGACGTTTGTGATAGGAGATGGTGCCCCTTCAGCCTCCCGTGGTGCCTGCAATGATTAAATCAACCCTCGCGGCACCTACTAATGACAATTCTTCCCACACCCATCTTAAAAAGGCTCAGAATTCCCAGCGAATTTGGCAGAGGGCACCTCAGGGCAGCGGGAGGGGGCTGGGATAGCAGGAAACCCAGCAGGAGGGGTTTGGCTCTATGGCTCTGCTCTTGCTACAATAACCCAAATATTCCCCATCCCATCAGCTGAAAACCCCGAGGGGCTCCCCTTTTAGGGGCTTTTCGGGACTGGAAGGGGCCTCTAAGGTCTCTCATGGTCTTCCAAGGTGGTGAGACCCTGGCCCAGGGTGCCCAGAGAAGCTGTGGCTGCCCCATCCCTGGAGGGGTTCAAGGCCAGGCTGGATGGGGCTTGGAGCAACCTGGGGTGGTGGGAGGTGTCCCTGCCCAGGGCAGGGGGGTTGGAACTCCATGATCTCTGAAGGTCCCTTCCGACTCTAACCATTCTAGGATTCCATGATTTTTCCTGCTGGGTGGTGAGGCTGAGGCTCCTGGGGCCATCCTGGGCACGACCCTGATGGTGCAGAGCCAATCCAAATGAGAGCATTTTCAAATGTCTAACCACCCCAGCCATGCTACAGCTTCTTCTGCCTTGGCCTGGGGGTGGTGGTGGTGCATAAGATGAATAAAATGAGACTAAAGAGAAATTAAGGCGCTTGGGCATGGACCCGTACCATTAGGAGCATCCCAGCCCACCACAGCCGTGTCCCAGCGTCCTGCCCCTGCGGATGCTGCGCTGCCCTGAGCCCACAGCTGCCGCCCTCCACCTCTGCGGGGGCCGGCAGACAGCCAGGGGCGCGCTGAGCAACCCTTGAACACTACCTTTGGGCATCGCCCTAAAACCTAATTTACTGCCAGTCAAGCCATCCGTAAACAGCAGCAGCTTCTTTCCCCGCGTATTGTCCCCGTCAGTCAGAAAAGCCTGTCCCTCAGCTGCAAACTGACTTAAAATTTCCCTGTAACTCTAAATACTGCCATCTGCTCTTCCTCCCAGTCCCGCTCCCCCTCTGCAAAGAATCCCCAGCTCTCCATCCTCCCTGCCAGCCAGGAACCATAAATTGTCCCATCCCCTTCCTCCCTGTCCCAGCTCCACCACCCACCGCCCTGCCCTGTCCCTTCTGCTCCCCTCTGACCATGCTGCCTCCTGCTCCTGCTCCTCCTCCTCCTCCTCTTCCTCTTCTTCGCTTACACCAGGGCAGCCTCCTCCCTGCCTCATGAATTAGCAACACGTCCCCACTCTCGCAGAGTGACCCTCCGTAGCAGCATCTGGATCAGCCTTTGAGATCATTCCCATGCCTTACACTGAAGCACTGATGTCCTTTGTCACGTAAGGTCACCTTGCACAGGATTTGTGAAGACTCTATGCATAGTCTGTTTTAAAATGTGTATATATATATATACGTGTGCATGTATGTCTCCACACAGTCCCCGGGGCAGGCACAGGCAGCCCCGTCCCACCTGGGATGGGCAGCAGGAGGGGCAGGGTGGCCGGGGGTCCAGTGGGGACCTCTTGGACAACTTTTAAGAAGAAGAGCAGGATTTGGAAGGGGCATCTCTGCTAGGAGAGACCATAGCGGTCCCTGGGCATGTCACAGCTCCGCTGCCAGGCACGTGGGTACACGGGTGCTGTCTGCAGGGTGCTGCAAAAAGCATCGCCCCCTCCCTCTCCCTCCTTCTCCCACACGAAGCCACATCTCCCCAGGACACGGAGGGCTCTCCTCAGGTGATGGCCCAACAGTGAAGGGTTTGTTTACAACTGGGAACAAGAAGAAAAGGGACGAAAAGGGCATTTCCAGCTCATCCCACCTTGACAATCTTCCCCCAGCGCTAACTTCCACTGGTGCCATTGTCCCAGCACACGGTGCCAACAAGTCACAGCCATTTTGCCCCCCAAACCATCGGACGTCCTGCCGTGGCCATGCCTGCCCGCCGCCTCCTGCTAATGACTGGCAAAGATCGGATCCTGCAGCGCTGGAACCTCTTGTCTACCTCGCGCTCCTGGGGGAGACGGGCTGGGGATGAATAAAGTCATTAACTGCACACGACAATATGGAAATTCACTGCCGTGGGCACCGCGGCCGCAGATGCCCCAGATTCGGCTGTTGCCGGCTGTACGAAGATCTCGGTGGACAGCCAAGGGTATTTTTACATGAGTGTGACATCATGCGCAAAAGTGTCACATTGCTTTATGTCACCGGGGCGTCCGCGGATGAGCCCGCGCGCCTGCCAAGGGGGAGCAGCAATCTGCTCCTGCAGCCCGGCCAGAAGGAAGCACCACCACCAAGCCCACGCAGCTGCAAATCATGGAGAGGCTGGAGTTGGAAGGGACCTCAGAGATCATCCAGTTCCACCCCCCCTGCCCTGGGCAGGGACACCTCCCACCACACCAGGTGGCTCCAAGCCCCATCCAGCCTGGGACTCCAGGAGGGGTCTCAGGAGCAGAGCAGAGGGAGCAGCGGGGACACGGTACGCCAGAAAGCCCCTCAAAAAACCAGGAACTAACCCTCTGTTAATTGTCTCGGGGGGAAAAAGCACAACTGGCTGATTTTTGGCTGAGCTCTGCTTCTAACCACGCAATTTCTTGCGTCAGGGGCCTTTTCTCCTTGTTACACAGAGTTTGTTTTCCAATTTGTTCGCTCTAAAGCCTCGCTTTGTGTTTTCATTTAAATTTTCACCTTCACTGCTTTCCTGAGCTAAAAAAAACCAAAACGTTGGACGAGGAAGGAGCTGAGAAAGGCTGCAGAGGCAGAGGGGATGCGCCTGCCCACGGCCACACTCAGCAGCCCCCGCCACAGCTCCTGGCACTGGAGTTGGATTCCCCACCGGAGCAGCATCCCGGCAGCCAGGGCACCTCCCACCACACCAGGTTGCTCCAAGCCCCATCCAGCCTGGCCTTGAACCCCTCCAGGGATGGGGCAGCCACAGCTTCTCGGGAAAACCTCTTCCAGTGCCTCACCACCCTCACAGCCAAGAACTTCTTCCTAAGATCTAAATCTTCCTTCTTCTATTTTAAAACCCTTCCCCCTTCTCCTGTCCCTCCATTCCCTGACCAAGAGTCCCTCTCCAGCTCTCCTGGAGCTCCCTTCAGATCCTGGAAGGCTGCTCCAAGCTCTCCCCGGAGCCTTCTCTTCTCCAGGCTGAACAGCCCCAGCTCCCTCAGCCTGTCCTCACAGCAGAGGGGCTCCAGCCCTCGCAGCATCTTAAGATGTTGCTGACATCTCAAGAGTCGTTGAGACACGGTGTTGGGGGATCTGGAGTAGGTGAGAACTTTGTAGAGTGGGGGTGATGGTTGGACTCGATGATCCCAAGGGTCTTTTCCAACTTGAAAGATTCCAAGAGTCTAGGAAAAGATATTTACATAAAGGATGCAAGAGGCTGTCCTTGGGCGCGTTAGCGGAGCCGGGGCAGCCGTGTGGCAGCAGCGTGGGGCTGGGGGGGTACGCAGGAGCCCCAGGTCAGCTGTGAGGAGAGGACTGTGCCTCTGCAGGGCAAAATCAGCCTCGGCCCCCAGTCACCAGTGGGGAGGGGAAAATACTGGGGAGGCTGCAGAAAGAGGCAGAAATTGTCTGGAAGCCAGAGAAGCCACCTTGCAGCGGGAGCGCTGAAGAGCTCAGCCCCTCTAATATATCAAGCAGAAGAGTGAGAGGTGACATGATTATCATCGGTAAGTGCCTTCACAGAGAGAAAATACCAGCCACTAAAGGGCTCTTCAATCAAGTGAAGAAAAGCAGCACAAGACCCAGCCTCTGGGAGCTGGAAGCAGACAAATGTGAAATAGAAACAAGATGCAGTATTTAAAAAGAAGGGTGATTAAATAGAGGAACAAACTGCCCCGGGAGGGGGTGGATCCCGCAGCTCACCGTGCCCCAAACCAAGACTGGCACCGCTCCGACTGCCGGCTCCAGATATCCCTGGTGCTGGCTCCGTGCTGCCACCCGCACCCCCAGCCCCCCCCCGGCTGCCACACAAAGGGAACACAAGATTGGGGGTGCAGGATGGAATCGGGGGGACAGGGGCTGAGGGGGAAGGCTGGGGGGAAGGGGACACCAGACCAGACCCGACCCCTCTGCCGTGGGGGCCGGAGAAGAGGGCCCTGGTACCCAACCCACTCTCCACCACCGACTTCCACAGACGGATTTTTTTGTTTAAAAAGGCAAACGATCCCATTCGCTGTAAATTTTCCCTCTGGAGACAACTCTCCTCAGCCAGCGGGGCGCGGTGGCACCCAATGCCCGCAGGAGCTCCGCCGTGGGGAAGGGTACTGCGTTCACAGGAATACATGGGAATACTTGGCCAAACGGGTGCGAACCCGGGGATCCACGTGCCGGCATTCCTGGTGGTTTAAGATGCAAACACCCCAGCCTGAGAAGGTACAGAGCTGGGGAAGCGTTAGCGTGAGCAGCTCGCAGGCAGCAGCTGGGAGCATCGCTGGAGGATGCTGTAGCCATGGCAACGGGAGGGGAGAAAAACCCGCTTCCGCACAGATCAAGGACACAGTTTTACTGCCCAAGCGCCGAGTTTTTCCCACCAGCTCCTAGGGACCGCGTGTTAATGACGGCTGCATCCTATTTATCACGGGCCTTTATTGTCTCCGTTATGAGCTCTCCAGGAAAACCTGGAGAGCGTTTCCTCAGAGGCCGTAACGCCAGAAACCCGCGCTCCCGACTCCAGTGGTTTCCTTGGCTGGCAAGTTCCCTGCTGTGGCCCCCACCGTCTCCAGACAGAGCAGGAGGATTAACTCTTGACAGCAAACGCCATCCCAATGCCCTGTTTTGTGTCACTTTTTGCTGGGAAGGCACCTGGAGCCTTCCCTTTCCCCCTGGCAGAGCGCAGGAGGGCGAGACGAAGCCCCTCGCCCCGGGTACAACAACACCCCTGCTACTCCCGAACCATGGAACGGTTGGAGTTGGAAGGGACCTTCAAGATCATGGAGTTCCAAGCCCCCTGCCCTGGGCAGGGACACCTCCCACCACACCAGGTGGCTCCAAGCCCCATCCAGCCTGGCCTTGAACCCCTCCAGGGATGGGGCATCCTCCACTTCTCCGGGCAACCACCGTGGGTGATGATGGATTTCAGTCAGCGCTCGGTTCCTCGGGGCGAGGAGGAGTTCCAGTCTCCAGGGAGTAGGGGGGTCACCCCGAAGCGCTGGAGGTGGGCTGGAGATGGGGAGATGCTTGTTGGGTGGGGGTCGTGTCCCCCCACCCACTCCCCTAAACTCCATCCCTGGGGGCAAAATGGGGCAAAAAGCACCTCCAGCTCAGCAGCAGCACGGCTGATGGGCCAGGGATGGGCACCACCTGGATGCCCAGGACACAAACTGACCGACTCATGTGGAAAGTCACCAGCTGCTCCTTGGCACCCGGGTGGGGGTGTTTTTATTAAAGAAAGCTACGAAACCCCCCCCGGGTCTCAGCTCAGCGGCAACCACAAAGCCCTCGGGAGACGATGAGAGCGACCAAGGGGAACTCCAGCGCAAATAGAGGTTTTCCTGCCATTGTTTGGGGGGGGAAAAGGGGGGAGAAGAGGAGCTGGACCAGCGGCCGTGCGTGCTCTGGGTGAAGAAAAGCCCCTTTGTGCCGGGCACCCCCTGGGCATTGTTCGCCGGCCGCTCGCCCCCCCCGCAGCGGGGCTGCCCTGCGCCAAGGGAGCCTGACTCATCCCTCGCGCAAGAGCTGCCTCCGTTTGTGCCATTTACTTCTCTCTCCTAACGCTTTTCAATTAGGCCTTGGCTCCCCCTCACCACCCCCGCGCCCCCCTCTTTGCTGGGTTACACTGAGGATGAGGAGGAATGAGGGAGAGCCACTAACACCACACACATCCCTCAGCGCCGAGGCTGGACCCGCTGCGCGCTCCAGAAACCCCAGCCTCATCCAAAGCCGGCAGGGGGAAATGGTTTTGCTAAAACCAGCAGAGGCTGGCACAGAGCGGGCTCCTGCTTAATCAGAAATCCTGAAATCTGGCAGAAAGGAGAGCAGGTGGTGGTCTTTCTGCTCGTGACGTGCTTCTCCCTGAGCACAAGTAGCTCTGCTGACGGAAGGATGCTCCGGACCCTCCCCGGTCAGCCCGATGGAGACACGGTGCCATCGCGGAGGTGGCTGGCAGCAGCGTGGCCAGTGGGACCGGGAGCTCCATGGCCCACGGCGCTGGGAAGAGAACAAGCTGCTCAGGAAAAAACAGGGAAGGACGGCTACTCCAGCAGCTGGGGGCTGCTGTGAGGATCAGCAACCTGGCAGGGCCCGCGGTCTTTGCTCTTCCTTGGTGGATCCCACAAAATTAAAAGCTGTTTAGAAAAATCCTAGAATTACTGTGCCTTAACCCTGGGTCCCACCGCACACATTGCACGGCCCTGACCCATTTCTGCAGCATCTGGCTCAGTCTGAAAAGGAGCTTTAGGACCCGCATCCCAGCTCCCCTCCGGCAGGGAGACGGTCCCTCCCCTCCATCCCCTCTGGCAGACGGGGGGGGGATAGCCACCCACCTCCCCGTGGCGGGTCCCTCGGCACCCTCCCTGCTGCCCCCCCCGCTGTTCCCACGGCGTGGCGCGGCTTCACTGTGCCCGGCAAGTCAGCCCGGTGATGCCCATTACCCGTAATGGGAAGCTACACGGCCATTACTCCCCATTAGGGCTAACGCAGCACCGCGCGGATAACTCGGTTACCTCTGGGGAGACACGGCCACTTCCCCGCCAGCTAACTCTCCTCCATACAGGAACCAAATTGGTCCGTGCCGTGGACTGGAGAAGAAGTTCATTAAAGCAGCACGATGCAAGACAAGCGCTGGGCATCGTCCCCCCTCCCGCAGCCCCCACGCTGCCCCGAAGCACAGAGATGTCCTGGAGCAGCCCAGCAAATCCTCATCCCCCAGCTGCGGGACCCTGCAGCGTTCCACATCTTGGAAAATGAAAGGCTCTGGGCTTGGAAGGATCCTTGGGTCAGGCAGAGTGAGAGATGGGCAGGGGTAGAGGTCTCGGGAGCATCTTTCTGCCCCAGCATCCCATCCCAGCATCCCACTCCATCCTCTCACTCCAGCATCTGTCCTCATCCTCCTGCTCCATCCTCCTGCCCCAGCATCCCATCCCATCCCAGCATCCCACTCCATCCTCTCACTCCAGCATCTGTCCTCATCCTCCTGCTCCATCCTCCTGCCCCAGCATCCCAGCCCAGCATCCCACTCCCTCCTCCTGCCCCAGCATCCCAACCCAGCATCCCACTCCCTCCTCCTGCCCCAGCATCCCGCTCTGCCGGAGCAGTTACTTCCCACTGTCCAGGCAGAAGGTACGAGGACTCCTTGTTCAGTTGTTTCACACATTATTCCCATTCACTTCCAGTTAACTCAGTGTGCCTACTGGCTCATGAAAGGATCTCCACATCTATCTCCCTTTGCACATTCAGGATAAACCACAACTTGTTGTCAGGCTGCGGGAGGAAGGAGCAGCTTTTCATCCTCCCCGGCTCCAGCCCGACCTGCTTCTCTGGGGCAGTTTGCAAGGCTGAACTCTTGATCCTCCCCAAACATCTTGGATTCTGAACAGAAACTTGATTGTTTCTGGGTCTACTTTGATGTCATGTTTTCATAATGAAGCCATTCGCAGCATGAGAATTAGGATTGTGTAACGATTTATACAGGAGATAACGGCTTCGCGGGAGCTGCTGAGAGCGTTGGCACCGAACGGAACCTGAAACGGAGGATCCCAGCTGTGGGAATTATTATTTTTCTTAAAGTGTTAGTATTTACTAAAAAATAATTTGATTTCTAATTCCAGAGAAATAAAGCAGCTGAAGAGATTTGCCGGTCCGGTTCGGGCTTGCAGCAGCACAGCACGGCCTGGAGGTTGGCACGGCCGCTTGGCAGGGGGACGGGGCAGTCTGCTGGCATCCAGCAGCCGTGGGCGACGGGAAACCTTCCAGAGCACAAACCCAGGGAACGTTTAACGTCTTCCCTCCACAAAACCTCTGCCTTCATCCCCAGGAGCGGAATGCATGGAAGCAGCCCCACGCAGGAGGTGATGTGCCAGGCACTCACCGGGCATCTCCAGTGCAGCCATCTGCCCAGCGATGGGGCTGGAGCCCCCCAGCCCGAGCAGCCGGGGCAGGAGAGGAGGGAAGCCCGGGTGAGACCCCCCTCGGCTCAGCCCGGCCCGATGCTCCAGCTCCTCTGCAATTGCTAAGGAAGGATTTTCACAACAAGGAGGTGGTGAAAATGATGCATCTGCCCGTCCCAGCTGCCGCCCGTCCCCCTGCCCTCGGGTGGCACCGTGTGCTCGGCTGCTCGGAGCAGCCCAACCAGGCACGGCGGCAGCTGCTGCCTGCAAACCAACAGGCCTCCCACCGCTCCCACCGCCCTCCCAGGGCAACCATTCTGTGATTCCATGGAGCACCACAGCTGGAGCCCCCCGGCTTCTGCCTGGAGCCAGGGGACCCCAGCTGGGGACCGCTCCGAGGTGGCCAGCGCCCCTTTCCCTGCAAGGGGTGGACATGGGGCTGGGGCTCACGGTGGCAAATGGCACCACTGTACCCCTCTGTGTTTGCCCATTGCCCCCCACGTCCCCTCACCCCTCTGCGATGGCAGCAGCCCTTGCCTGCGGGCCCCGGGGCGGTGGCAGCAGGNACCCCCATCCCACCCCGCACAGGGGCCAGAGCAGCTGAAGTTTCAACCCTCCCAGGGCTTTGGCCAGGCTTTTCCCTGTGTGAACACCATCTGACTGCACCACAGAGGACACCACCGTGCAGACATCCAGCGCCGTTTGTACTCCAGAGCCTTCCTCAAACAGAGTTAAATCTCTGATGCTCTCTGGGACTTTGCCATTTACATTTTAAAACATCCCCTGGCTGCTCCTGTGCTGGGAAGCAAACCACTTACAGCCCCATCATCACCACCTGGAAGAATCCCCCGTCCCCATCCCCTTTTAGCGGGGTCCAGCACCCTCCCAGGCGCCCAGGTAGAGCTGCACTGGCAGCACCCAGCTTTTGCCCTGACAGGTTTCCCATCAGGTGCTCCACGAACACAAGAAGAACTATCACCCTGATGTTCCCAGATCAGCACATTTGCAGCCGTACTTTGGTAAATACCCCAAAGCACAAGCCTCTGGCAGAGCCGCGGCATGAACCCTGCCTGGTTTATACCCTGTCCATTCCCACGGCGATGGGAAAAGCAGGACGGGGGCTCTCCAGGTAACTGCAGCTTTTAATTCCCATCGCTGCTTATCGGCGGGGATGCAGACACCTCAGCAAGAGCCGACTCCCCTTCAAAGCACAGCGCTTGCCACGGGCTCTTCAGAGAAGCGGTAAGTCCCCTCCCCGGGCAGCCGCCCGGCCGTGTCCCTCTGCCCACGCAAAGGGTCCCCCTTCACGCTTTGCCATTTCCCACCCTCCAACGGGCAAATGATGAAATTCCCTGCCCTTGGTTCTTCTAGCAATAGAATCCTCCAGGCTGGAAGGGACCTCCCAAGGCCATCCAGTCCCACCTCCCCGCAGTCGCAGGGACACCCCCAACTAGACCAGGTTGCCCAGGGCTTCATCAAGAGAGGGACCGGCCAACGCACCCGCGCCCTGAGAGTCGCCCCAGTCCCACGGCAGTGCTCAGAAAACCAGCCTTCGGCCCCCCAGCTCCCGCTCCTCCTCGGTGCCCACCCCTCTAGGAGCCTGCTGCTGTCACGGAGGAGCTCGTCTGGAGATGGCACCTTCCCTCCTTCAGCCCCTGACCTGAGCCCAAGTCCCATGCAAGGGGTGGCCACCCCCAGCTCCCAGTCCCATCCAGTGCTCACCACACAGACCTTGGGGTTGGTGTGGGGTGTTTTTATTTTTTTTTTTTGGAAACTCCAGTGTTAGAAAATTCTTGGGAGTCGTGGTTCTTCAAAATGAGATGCTATCACTGACATCAGCGGGAAAAAATGCCAGCGAGTGCGTGGTCCTCTGAAGGAGAGGCACTTCCCACCCACTGAAAAACTCTACAGAGGAATTTGGGCTGAAAGAGCCGGGGAAGGGGCCGTGGGGGGGCCCTTTCGCTGCCCCCAGCGCAGACAAAGGCAGCGCTGCCTGAGCTCGCCCACGGCAGAGCCGGGGACCTCACCAGGGAAAACAGTTGGTGGAGCGATTCCACCTACTCAAACCCAGTTACTCCAGAGTCATGAGAGAAGAAGTAAAGCCGGGAGGACAGGGGGGTCCCCAATTTGCTGGTGGGACAGAAGGCGTTGTGCAGAGAGCGCCGACACCCCGGCTGCTGCATTCCCAGGGAATACCAGCGTCTTGGCACAAATAAACCCAAAATAACTGTTGGTGGTAGATAAGGAGACAAAAGCGAGGGGGTTTTTAATTAGCTGGAGAAAGTGCAGCACTTAAAAATGATGCCCGTGCACCTTTCCTTGCCCGCACACAGGGTGCTGCCGAGTCCTGCCCACCCCAGCATCCCCCCTCCCCGGCAGCCCCACACACGGGACCCTGGCTCCTGTATCCCCCCGGGAGCTCCCAGCACGGCCGGGCAGCTGAGGATGGCCAGCAGCCGTCCCGTGCCCGTCCATCCATCCTGCACAGACCCCACCTTACACAAAAGGCACCTCGTGTCCTGCTCCCGGGGCCGCTGCTGTCCCTGCTGCCACCAAACCCCGCGGGCACGGCCTCCCCGTTGCTGTCTTCATCAATATTTTTCCCTAAATCCTAAAGACACGTGGAGCAGCTGCCCCGAGGCAGGAGAGTCTGCTTTAGTGCTGCAGCGTGAGAATAACAGTGGGAACAGCAGATGACCCGCCAGCAGTGCCAGGCTGTGGCCACAGCCCCCCCCGACACTGTCCAAACCGGGAACGCCTCTAGGAAGGCAGAGTCAACTCTACGCATCCATGGGCTGCTCCAGATGTTTTCTCTCCTAGGATGTCTCTAAATCTGGGCAGTTTCTGCCCCTGCAGCGATCACAGAATCATGGAATGGCTTGGGTGGCAAGAGACCTTGAAGCACGCCCCCCAAGTGCCCTGGGCAGGGACACCTCCCACCACACCAGGTGGCTCCAAGCCCCATCCAGCCTGGCCTTGAACCCCTCCAGGGATGGGGCAGCCACAGCTTCTCGGGGCAACCTGGGCCGGGGTCTCACCACCTTGGAAGACAACGAGACAACGAGACAGCAATGCGCAGGGGGGGCAGAGGCAGCGAAAGGCAGGCTCTGCCCGGCGGGCATAGGAATTGCCATCTCCCCTGGCAATCGAGGCAGCGCCTTTTGCCGGAGGCAAGTCTCCGTGTCAGGCCCGGTACAGAAGCACATTTTCAAGCCTCTCCCTGTCTATCACTCAGAGTTCCCGGCGTTTAGCAAAGGCAACAGAGGCTCCGCGCTGCCGGAGACTTAATTCAAAGCCTCTGTGAAGATGCACAAATCTAAGCCACCTTCGGAAACACCCCCGGGTTTCAGCAGGGTGCCCAGGGGCGCCTCTGCTGAGCCAGTCACCGACAAAAACACGTCCTTTGCGGCATCCCTCGGCGCACGGGGAGATTGTAAACACAAAGAAAAGGGGGTGCAGGACAGGGGGAGCCTGCTGAGGGAACCAGCAGCCGCATGTCCCTCCCAGTGCTCCCAGCTTAGCAGGGGCCGAAGGGCGGGCTGGGGAGCGGGGATGCGGGCATCGCCCACCCAACCTGGGGACACTGTGAGGGGGGAAGCAGAAGAGGGGGGGAGCAGCCTGGGGAGGGCAGGGAGCTGATCCCAGGGAGTGGAGAAGAGCTTTGTGAGGAACATAAATGTCCTCACCACCTTCTCCCGACCCTCCCAAACCAAAAGCCCATCGGTCAGTAGTTGCCAGAGGGTGCCATTCTGCCAGCATGGTGCCCAGCCAGCACCAAGAGCCCGTCCAACGGCCCTCGAGGCTTGGGTGACAACACTGGCTCCTGGTCTCCGCTGCTCTGCAGCGCCCAGCTCGGTTTGGCAACGTCACGTCAACCCCATTTCACTCCCCACCGGCAGGGAACCGTGATGGTCCCACCGCCTCGGCTCCGCTCCACAAACCTCCCTCTTCCACCAGCATTTTGCACTCAATCGGCCCAAACCCCCTGCGGTGCCTGGGAACACGGCACATCGGAGAGGAGACGCTCCCCTGCGGATGGAGGAGGGCGATGGAGGAGGATGGAGGAGGCGGCTGGGCAGACCCAGAGCCACCGGCCAGGCTGGGGTTCCCGGGGAGCACCCACAGCCCCCAGGGACCCCTCTGGTCCCAGCAGTGCTTGCCATAAAACCCAGAAATGCCCAGGGCTCGGTGTCAGGCGAGGCAGCAGAAAACCACTGGAGATGAGGCAGGAGGGGAAAAAAGTGACCACCTTTGTAGAGCAGCCCCCGGCTGTAATTCCCAAACCCAGGTCCTGCCCTCCCCGGGACACGCCGGGGCTCCCGGGCAGCTGGCGGGGGAGCGCTGGAGGGATCCCATCCTCCATCCAGAGATGCTCCCGACGGGGGGCAGGAGGCAATTTCCCAGCAGCTGCCCCAGCCCCAGCCACACAGGGACATCAAGTGTCCCCGGCACCCCTGGCCCAGTGCCTTCCCGTGGCACAGGAACGGGCAGGTTCTGCTTTTTGGGGTCTTGCGTAAAGCAAAACAGGAACAAAAAGGAAGAAAATTGCCCGGGATGAAGGGCTTCCCGCCGCATCCTCCAACAGACACACTCATTAGTATTAATGACGGTGAAAGTCCCGCACTAGCCAAGGTGATGAAACCCAGCATTAACCCCCTGAAAGCTAAAGATTTGATGCCGACACTGAAACACACACATCACATCCTTCTAACCGCTGTTAGGTTAAGCCTGTGCTCCTGCCGACACCACCTCGCAGTCGTCGTCCACAAGCGGCACAGCGCTCCGGCTTCGTTAGAGCCACAATATTCCCGTGGCAAAGGAGCTGCTCCGACGGCAGGAAGGCACCGCAGCCCCCTCCCTCGCACCCGCTCAGGACAGCACCTCCTCCTCCCGAGGTGGGGTTGGTCCCCTGCCCCACAGCCGGGGGGCTGCAGACCCCTGAGCCGGGGTGTCACCCAGGGATGGAGCCGGGCAAAGGCACCCAGCCACGTCCCAGCCTCCTGCCCGCGGGATCTCATTAAACCCCGCTGTCAGCCACTGGAAAAGTGGCGAGGGCAGGGCTGGGGTCCTGCCCGCTCCCTCCCCAGGGATCGCAGCCGGGTTCTGGCCCCGGAGCCGCACAACGGCCACTGCACATCAAGCAAAGCCTGCTCCATCTGCTCTGACAGCTCCCTCCCGATGAACCTCAGCCCCGGCGTGGCTACCCAGCCCGGTTTCTAATAAAGCCCTTTATGTCAAAGGCGGTCGTGCAAAGCAATACCCAGCGCCAACAGCCCAGGGCTTCAAAATCCCCTCGCTCGTGTCAGCTCCCGGCGAAGCACCAGGTGCCACACAAGGGGACGTGTTCCCAACCCCCCCCATCCTGTCCAGATTCTCTGATGTCTGATAGAAAGCTCTAACCCGCTGCCACGCACCGCACCGACGCCGGCAGGAGGGGGGTGGGTTCACGGGGGAGCTTCACTGGCTATAGCCACCCTTGGAAAAGGTAGAAACCTGGGGAAACACTGCCTCATAAAACATGAGTTATGGCTTTACAGGCTTTTTTCCCTTGCAGCAGGGCGCTCACATCCCTGGGGCGGCTGCAGAAACCCAGAGCTGCAGAGGTTACACCGCAGCATCGCCGTGCGGGAGCAAAACTGCCGGCAGATAAATGTGGCTGTAATTGGGGAAATCCATCGGAGACGGCGATAAAGAAAAGCCACAGGATTACACAGGATTGGGAAGCGCATTGTGCCGCGAGATCCACACCTCTGCCTTACAAAAGGAAAATTGATTCAGACCAAAATGTTCTAAATGGTTTATATTCCTAATATGTTATCAAATTAGTTTCAAAGATGTAACAGCAGCAGATGTAATTTACCTATTTCATGCAAGAACTAGATACTCTGCGACATGGGAAATTGATTTACAAAGCTGGAGGCAGAGCAGTGTTACAAGAGATTATTTATTGACCCGCAGACAGCAAACCACGGGCAGGGGAAAGGTGGGTCCGGCCCCCCCTGCCGCCCCCCCGGCCCCCAGAGCTGAGGGAGAGGGGGGCTTCGGAGGATGCGCGGGGGCTTTGAGGGTAACCTCCTGCAGGGCAAAGCTTGATAGAGTGGGTGGAACCTTGTACTGTCTCAATCCATACCGTAACTCCCATTAAGGTAACCCCTAGCCACGGAAAAGCACTTACAGATATTGGTTTGAAGAAGTTAAATGCATTAAACCACTCTTCTGTGGAGGGGAAGCCGCAGGTGTCCATGGGGACAGCTCGTTACTGCCACCCCCCCGGGTGACACTGCCCTCTCATGTGCCCCGCGCCGAGCATGGACACGATGAGGCTGCTGTTTCCAGGATTTCCCTTAAAAGCAGCACAGAGGGGGTGACGTGTCGTGGGGGCCGTGGTTCCCCCCCCACCCCTGGAGGCACCAGGGACGCGCTGACATGCTGCTGCCTGCCCCCCCCTGCAGATGCCACCCCCCTGCTGTGGGACCCCAAGAGCACAGAACCCCTTGGGCTTCTTGAAACCCCCCTCCCTGCCAGGCAAACCCACCCTGTCCTCACCCTTCCCCACCAATTACCTTAAGAGCTCATTACGGCTACAGGATGTGCAGTTACTGCCTGGAAATAATGCGCTATTTTTAGCACATCAGAGCAAAAAGTGGCAGATTGACAAGAATTATCCCTCCAGCAGCGAGGCACCCGGCTGGCTGGAACAGGCCGCCCGGTTTGCTTTGGTTTGTTGTGCTAGAGAAGAAGTCCCTGTGCCTTCAGAGCGGGTGGGTGCCACCGGCAGAGGTGGTACGGGGGCCACCGCTGCCCACCCTCCTCTCCAGTTCCCCGGCTGGGCAGGGGCTCCCCTGCTCTGCCTCTGGTTCTTCTGCCATTCTTCACGCGTGGATCGGTTACAGCAAACCCTCCGTGGTCCCAGGGCCACCCATCGCATCTCCCTTCCAGGGCCAGGTGTCCCCTGTCTGCAGTGGCAGCACCCTGGAGTCACCCATCCCATCAGAGCCACCCTGTCACCTGCAGAGATCGTGAGCGTCCTCAACACCCGGGGAGGGAAACAGCCCAGTCTTGCCTTCCTGGAAGCCACCAAAACACAAAGGCAAGTGGCCACGTGTCCAAGAAGGCAGGGACAGAGGACGACCTCAGGGACACGGTCTGGTGGCCAAGTAAAGGAAGATGCTCGACCAGACCCTCAAAAGGACCAATAGCCCAAAGATGCCACTCAGGTCTCTGGAATCACCCCCTGTGCCTGAGGAGACCCTTTTGAATGTCCTGCTGCTCCTACTGCCCGTCACGTTGTCTTGATGAGGAACCCCAGGCTGTCACCCCGCACCACCCCGGGGACGTGCACACGAGATGGTAGCCGCGGTGGCCACCCCAGCGCAGACTCCAGCGGGGCAGACGAGGTTGCCCGGGGCTCGCCTCTGCCCAGGAAGGGGTCACAGGGATGGTCCTCCCAAAACAAGCAGCAGCCCTACCGCCCCATTCCCACGCAGACCATCAGGAGCACAAAACCCTCTGGTTGTGCTCCTCAGCCCCGCTCACCATGGATGGGTGGAAATGCTTCTGGGTCAAGAAAAAGCCCAGGAGGTGAAAGGCTTGGGAGATCTCAGCCTCCGAGAGAGAGAAAGGTAAAAGAAAGGGCCGAAGCACGTGCAAATAAGGGTGTTCCCGGCCGAAAGCAGGCAACATCTCCAACCCCTGCCAAGAATTCCCCATTCTCCCCCCGAGACCATGGGAACGGGTAACGGTCTCACAACACCTTCCCTCCTGCAGCTCCAAGCTGGGGTTTATCTGGGCGGGGTTTATCCCAGTGGGGAGCACTGGGGCTTTTGCCACAGCAACAGGGCTTAGAATGGTGGCACTGCTGTCCCCGAGCCTCCACGGGCAGGTGGCACCACGTAACACGCTCCCGTGGAGGGAAACACGATGATTTGGCCTCCCAGTACATCACCCCAGGATGCGAGATCCATTCCAGCTGCGGCAGCCCCAGAGCCACCCCCGGGCACCGCCACCTCCCAGCTCCCGTCCTCCCGTCACCCCGACCCTCCCACCAGCTGAAGCAGCTCCGGGAGAGGCGTCACCTCGTGCAGCTGCCCAGATGTGCCCTTCCCCACCCATGGACCAGCTCAGCAGATGGATCCCGAGAGCAAAGCTCCTCAGGCGCGACAGGAGGGGCAGAAGTGAGGAGAGCAACGGAGGAAAAGGCAAGATGCTGGATCGTGGCTGATGGAATCCGCCCTAAGAGGCTTCTCTCTGGGCCATCCTTTAAGAAAATTGTTTTACCATATGAGAAAAAAAACATCTAGGTGGTCTTTTAACTGAAAAACTGCCCTCCTGTGCCACGGCAGAGGAAGGAGGCATTAACATCTCCGTTTCTGATGATTTTTTTTCAATCTCCTGCCTAATGATCTCAGCCTGTTCCAAGGGACTGGCGCTGAGTGGGGTCTCACGGACCAGGCGCTGGTGCCACCCCCCTGCTCCATGCACCGGGGCTGCTCCGGGGGAACCCACAGCCCAACGCCTGCAGGGCACCAGCCCATCCCATCGAACCAGCACCCTGTGTCCCACGGGAGGAGGAGGAAGAAGAGGAGGAGGAGGAGGAGGCTGTTGCTCTCAGCCAGGCAGATCACAAACCGGGGAGGGAGAGAAGGATGGAGGGAGGCAGGAGGGAGGGAGGATGGAGGGCAGAGTGCCGCCTGGCAGCGGAGCAGACCAATCTCCCAGCCCAGGAGATGATCCCCCCCCGTTTAGCCGGGTTTTCATAGCTTCAAAGGAAGCCCAAGCCCCCCAGCTGTGCTGAGAGGCGAGCAGCCCCCCCAAACCCAGCTGCTGCGCGGTGACATCCCTGAGGCCCCGCTGGCAGCCCTGGTGACAGGTCCCCAGCCCCCCCGGGAAGGCGGCAAACGATGGGGGGGCTTTGAGTCACTGAAGAAACGTCTGAGACATCTTCTCCTCAGGCTGCTTCGCTTCCCTGCGGGTGATGGAGAACCGGGAGGGGCGGCTGGGGGTGCAAGGAGGGGACGAGCCCCGCAGCCAAAGCCCTCCTCGCCCAGCCAGCACCCCACATCCCAGCAGGATAGGGTCCCTCCTCGCCCAGCCAGCACCCCACATCCCAGCAGGATAGGGTCCCTCCTCGCCCAGCCAGCACCCCACATCCCAGCAGGATGGGGTCCCTCCTCGCCCAGCCAGCACCCCACATCCAAGCAGGATGGGGTCAGCCACCTTCACAGATCCCCCCCAGCACCATAAAGAGCTCTCCAGGAACCGGCTTCACGGCTCCTTTCTAAACCTCAGCCATAAAACCACCCAGGCAGTGCATGGCTACCTGCAGCGACCTCCCAGCAGCCGCGCTCTCTGGAGCAGCGACAGACAGGAGGGAAGCGTAGGCTGATGTCAAATACGCTTAAAATGTGTATGGATTACACTGCCATCAATATTTTAAGGGCTTGAGTGAATCCGTTGCTAACGCTGTCCCAGGCTCCGCTGGCCCTCTCAGCCCTTCCCTGGGCGGTGGATCCCATCCTATTTTCACCCTGCTGCTGCCACCGCGTCCCACTGACGCTCCAAAATAAAGGCTGGGATAATTGTAGCACTTAGGGAAGAATCGAGCACGCTCAGAACAGTCTCTTCCAGCTTCTCCTGTCCGTAACCTGATTTTATTTTCCCAAATGCACCTAAAAAGTCAGCGTGCCACAAGCGCCCACCCTCCTGGTGCGTGCCCTGAGTGCTGCCTGGTGCTCACTGGGAAGGACACGGCAGCCGAACGGCACCGTGGACCCTTTGCCCGGCCCCGGAGAAAACCCTGGGAAAAGGGAAGGGCACGGCTCCTCCAGCAACACCCAGACCTCACGGGCACGGGTCTGCCCAGGAAGCTGGCACAGACCCTAAATACCCCCACCACCTGCAGACAAGCTGTGGCCACCAGCAGCAACAATTCGGGCGGATCCTGGCCACCGCCGAAGGGACACTCATCCCTCTGGAAGGGACACACCGGAGCATCCAACCGGCGCGGGATTTGCAAACCCCCAACTCCAAGAAGCCCCGACCACCTTGCCCTGTGCCCCCCAGGCCCTGCAGAGGGGGGGGGAGCGTGGTCCCAAACTGCTGCCAGGTTGAGGAGGAGCCCCCCAGCCCCACACCTGAGGCAGAGCTGGGTCTGGGCTACGGTTCCCCGCCGTCGCTTCCAGGGGCTGGAGGTGGAATTCCAGCAGGACGTCCCCGCAGCAGCAGTGGGGACGAGGGCATCTCCCAGGCGATGGCGGTGTCCCACGGTCACCACCAGCCCCGTTCCCCCGTTCCCATGGCAATCCCCAGCCCCGGCAGCTGCACCGCGACTTTTCCTCCCTCTCCACGGAGATCCGTGGAACAAAGCGAAACAAAACAATTCGGCAGTGTCTGCAGGGTCAGCGCCCAGTCGCTACTTTCAGGCTGATTTACGGTTTCCCGAGTCCCATGGAGGAGCTGAAGCTGAGGCCGTTCTGGGCTGCTTTTGACTCCCATCCCTGTCCCATGGCAACCGCGCGGGGTGCGAGACCCCAGGGTGCGAGACCCCGGAGTGTGAGACCCCGGGTGTGAGACCCCGGAGGTGCGAGACCCTGGAGGTGTGAGACCCCGGAGGTGTGAGACCCCGGAGTGTGAGACCCCGGAGGTGTGAGACCCCGGAGTGTGAGACCC